>CAJNDT010001266.1:0-68615 GCA_905221615.1 Symbiodinium sp. CCMP2592
CTTTAGAGCATTATAGTATTTTCTTATATCCACGAAAAGAATTGCTGATATATTATATCACGAAATAATTATCTGATTTCATTTATTTCCCAGGATTGGAAGATTTATTTTATATGATTTGCGGAATAGCAAAGATTTTCATTATTCTGATTTGATAAATACGATCAAGATCGTCTAATCATTAAGAATTTATTTCATTCAAATTTTCAGAGATTGGAAGATCTATGCCGACAGCAGCATTGACTCTAATATCTGAATTTTCTCGAAAATGATTTTGGCCCGTCTTCGGCAAGCTACACCGCCTATAGATCCAATATGTTTGCAGCCTAAATGCTATAGCAGATTTCTTTTTGAAGATTGTAGGAAATCATTTAGATTTTCCTATCATCATAAATAATAGAGATTTCTTATGCGTTTTCTTGAGAGATATGAATTTTCAATCTTTTAATTCAATCTTTTAATTCTTATTGATGTTATCCTCTCCCCGGAGAAAATATAGATCGCTATATTCATAGATATTTGTCTAATTGCTATCATAGAATCTAATATCAAAAAAAAATTCTCTTCAATCTTCAAGCGATACTTCTAGATGAGATCAGAAGATAAAGATAAATCTTATTATTGATATCTTTTGATAATTTCTATCATATTTTATTGAAAATATTTCCCTTATATCTTGATCTTCTATTTATAACTATGATTTAGATATTACTAGAAATCATATCATAATATGAAAAGGAGCTTTCTTCAATTTTCAAAAAATGAAGATGACATTATATATTTTCCTCTAGATTAGCAAGAATCTTTATAGTTATTATTTGATAGAGAATATATTTAAAAAAAAATCTAAATTAAAATCTTCAAAAATAGATGGCGATTGCTATGCAGAAATTGATTAGATCTATTTATAATCCAAAGAATTTTTTTCTTCCAAAAAAAGCGATCTTATCTTAATTTATAAGAATAAGGAGCTCCTATCTTCTGATTGATATTTATTAATGCAATCAATCGTAATTAGTTCTGTTTCATGGCTGCAAGAGCTCTCGTAATTCTTGCTGCAGACGAGCTTTCTTATGAGGCAAAGAATAATTATTAGAATATTGCTTTCCAATTAAATTCATCCATATATTCGATTTCTTTCATCATATTGGACAAGTCATGCAAGGAGCTCTTTGAATTTCATAATTTATAAATCAAATAAGATATTAATTAGTTCGCATCAGAATCGGACGCTTCACGAATTGCGAGAAAAAGATGATCTCGTATATAGATATCTTCAAAAGAGAAATAATAATATCTTTATTATTAGAAGAATTTTGATTAAAAAATATTCCATAAAATATATAAGTTTTAATATTTCTAATATCATATGAATAAAATTATCACGTCTTCCAGTATTTCAGCTTCTCCAATATGTATATTATCTTAAATCTACGACCGAGATTCGACGCCAAATTCGTATATATATATATATATATAAATATATATATATAAATATATGAATCAAATCCGCCATTTGTAGCAGCACGGCTTGCATGTCTGAAAGCGAAATCTGGCGTTTTACAGTAGCACGGCGCCCAATCGTAACGTGCTTTTGGCGCGTTACGGTCGATTTGGCTGGTCTTTGTTCGGGAAAACTAGAAATTGCAACGTGCTTCGTGCGCCAGAGAAACGTTACGATTTGGGATTTGGCCTGGCAAATGTTCGAAGTCATTTTTAAGGCCAAAAACCTGGTCTAAAACGGTGGCTTTCAAACGAAGGCCCAGAATGTTGCCACGCAAATGTTGCCACGCATTTGTTGTTGCCACGCAAACGTTGCCACGCAAACGTTGCCACGCAAACGTTGCCATGCAAATGTCTCCACGCAAATGTTGCCACACAAATGTTGCCACTGCCACGCGAATGTTGCCACGCAAATGTTGCCACGCAAATATTGCCACGCAAATGTTGCTGCGCAAATGTTGCCCTCTCTCTTTTGTGCCGTGGTCGAACGCAACGATCTTCAGCAAGACGAGCCAATCAGAGCTTGACGATTGTGGACCCAAGCGGAGCGAACGAGCTCACGGAGCAACAGAGAGTGAGGAAAGCGAGAGAGTTCATCGTCGAGCTCCGATTGCGAAGAAAATTTTCGAGCTTAAGGGCCAAAGACGCACGCTGCGCCTTGTCGATCTTTTGTTTTTGGTTCGAAGCCGTGCGGACACACTCTTTCGATTTTGAATTCGCTCCGAATGCTGTCCCATCAGAAGTTTGCTCGAAAACAACTCTCCAGTGACGTGAACAGCATTAAAAAACGTCAATGCTCATGAGCACCAATGACTTGAGTGCCATCATTCGGCTTTGGCTGTGGTCAGCGTTTGCCACAACCTTGCCTTTTGGAGGGACCGTTGCTTTCGTCCAAGGCGCTGCAACATTGTGCACTCTTTAGCAAATCCTCCGATCAGATTGCAAAACATCCGGTTGCACATATTGGATTGCTTCTTTATCGGAGATGCTGGAATGGAATTTGCATGTAATGCATTTTTTTTGTTTCTCCCAATTTTTAAAAACGGAAAAGAAATGGAAAAGTACTGCTGTTTGAATTCGTTTTGATGTGCAATAGTTTCTTTGACGCTCGCGTTTGCGACTTATTGCGTGTGTGAGTGTGTCTTGAAATTGTACTTGGTGCTATGTGCACTTCTTTTGCGGGCAAAAGGTTTGAGGATATTTTGTCGTCAGTGAGTTGGATTTTTTGGTAGGTTTTTCTAATCAGCGCACGGCATTGCTTTCGAAGAGGGGCCGTTACTTTTGCCCAAGGCGCTGCAATGTCTGTGGTGCATACGCTTTTCGCCAAATGGGAAATCCGCTCCGATCATCAAATCGCAAAACATCCGATTGCATTTTTTGGCGTGAGCGGGCCTCGTCGACTACAGCTGTAGCACTCGGTCCCTACAAACAGACAAACCAACAAACAAACAAAAACAGCGGTGAAACATGGCGGCTAATTAAAGGAGGGCAAAACCTAGCTGCGGCGCACAGGCTTTGCCGGTGTTGGCCGTTCAGCACAAGCTACGGGGCCTCAGCGACCGATCCACAACAACAGTGGGCCGTCGCCCAGAGCTGTCCAAGACCATCGGTGGAGCCCAAGTCAAAGCTCCGGCCGCCGTTCTCGTTCCGTCGAACAACGGTCAGCCCCGAGGTCCTGTTGTGTCACGATCGTGCACGGAGAATCCACAAGTCCACGAAGCCGACAACCAGTGGCGAGGGCCAGAAGACGACCCTTCGACGTATGTCGATAGTCATGGACAATGGGACTGACCGATGGGGTCCAGTTTCCTTACTGGGCACGCTCCGACGTCGAAGGGGGCCATTGATCCAGCAGGCGCTGCATGTCGCTGCCGCTGGTCGGGAAATGAGACTCCCGCAGAAGGTAAAGCAGTTGGTACTGGCCCTCCGCATACAAGTCCTTGAGGCGGTAAAAGCCATACTGAAGCGTGTCTTTGTCTGGCTCATGAAGATGCGGCATGAGCTCCTCGGAAATGAATGGGCCCGGCCCAATTCCACCCTGCTCCCTGAAAGTCTGAGCCGCCGCTCGCCAGCTGTCCTGTCCCCAAGGGTTGCCAAGCCGATACCGTGGACGGCTACCGTCGGGCATAGCATCCTGATTGGACTCTTGTGCCACCAAGCGATGGAGTAGAACTTGGGCCCTGCAGTCCCACGCATCGAAAAGGGCATAGCGCCACAGGCGTTCTGGGAAACAGAAGTCCATTTTTCGAGGGCCGCGCAACCAGAACACGACAACAGCACTGAGCTCCCAACCGGAGGTGGTGGCAGCTGTGCGAAGGCGATACAATGCGGCATGCAATAGCCCTGCGGACTGGAGGGGGAGCGTAGGCTGTGCTTGCAAACCCAGGGAGGATTCTAGGGGACCCTAATATAGTACCCTAAATAGTAGGATCCCTATTATATGAGGATCCCAAAATAAAGTACCCCGAATTTTTCGGAAACTCTATATACACCCCTTATAGACCCCTTTCAAGGGATCCTTATAGTACACTTATGGTAACTCTATAAAGGACCCCCAGGGTCCCCCCCATGTAAAGTTTGCATGCGGGCTTAAGGGGCTTAAGGGAAGGCTTCAGAGGGGACCTCAAGGGGGACTTGGGAAGCACACTCTCCATCCTAAGCCCATAACCAATAGTTCGAAAGCAGGAAGTTTCAGTTTTTGCACTCTGCTATACTCTGCTCAAGCTCTCGACCCAGGACCATTGTGGCTCCACCAGACAAAAACAACGATTAAGCTCTAAAGCTCTACCCAAGCCCACAGACCCCGAACCCCAAACCCCGAATCCCAAGCCCCACCCCGAACCCCAAATTAAACCGGATTCTATCCGCTGATTATCCAGGCATGACTTCTTCTAAAATTGGTCTGAGTCCAACGCCGACATTTTTTACATGGCCAATCCCTGTTCTGTTCTCAAGGCTCTGCTTGCTGACCGTCCTCGAACCTGCGCCTACAAACCTCTCAGCTGCCATTTCGTTTTACTGCGGCTGGGGTATACTAGGTATCTTCAGTCTTACCCCCCCTCACCCGTCTCTAAAGCTGATATGGAATGGAAGGTCCACATACAAATCCCAAAGCCTTGCTAAATGTCACCATGTGAGGTACCCTCTGCCCAAGCTTGACACGCGACTCGTCAGCAGACGCCACAGACCCATCAATGACCCTTCAATTCGCCCTAGATGGGAGGTAGTGACCAGGTAGTGTTACTGAGCAACCGGTCCTTGGATAAAGGACAGAGGTTTCTCGTAGCTCAACCCCTCTTCTAAGCCCCCAAACCCTCAAGCCCTCAAGCAGACGATCCTCCATATACCTAACGGGAGCAAGAGGCGAAAGGTGCCTTTACAGACGCCTGGGTACGAAAACATTTGAGGGTCGAAATCGCCGCGCCTAGCTGAAGAAGTCCACGATGGAAGCCTTCCATCATGCGGGCAGCAATCGCAACTTGGAGCTGGCCTACAAGAGAGGCCGGCACCCGCCTTGACTCTGATCTCGACAAATCGCAAGCCCTTGTGGTCGACTGGGGCGACCCTTACGAGCTGTAGGAGGGAAGCCGCATCCGGCTCGTCGGTCAGGACCCTGGCTAGATAGAACACCAACTGTACCGGGAGCAGCACTCCGCAGTGAAGAAGGGGAGTACCCTGCTGCGGATCGATGTTCGAGCCCCCCTCTGCCGTGGGTCGCCGAGTGTTCGAGCCGGTGCCACGGTGGCGTTTGCCGGTTTCGGTGGGCCCTCTTCGAGGTGCAAGAGACATTTGGATGAGGCTACCGTCACGGACAGGTGACTTGATACCTGCCTTGGCATTGGGGAGCGAGAACCGTAGTCCATCCAGTTCATCCAATAGCAACCACCACCAAATCTCCGGACGCGCCAACTCATACCACGATAGATCAAAGACACGGCCTTCGGGCAGCCGTAGCACCGGGTCGCAGAACTGGACCAGCGCTATAGAAACTGCCAACAGGGGTGTGAGACACACCCGGAAAGCCCCACTGGCCGTACAGTGTCGCAGCATGAGAGCACGATCGGCAAAGTCGACCACTCGCGCTCCGAAGTTCTGAGGGCTGATCTTTACTTCGCAAGCCGGCAATGAAACAGGCAGCGAAAGAATGGAGAGGCAATCCGTCCTGCTGGAGAGAAGATGCTGTGGCGCCATCACACTAGCAGTTTTTTTTTTGGCGTGGGCGGGCCTCGTCGACTACGGCTGTAGCACTCGGTCCCAGTAAGAAGTGAATGTAAACAAGAAGATAATGAAGAACTGTACAAAAAGATCCTAATGGGTGAAACAAGTCGCGACTTGCAGACTTAGCCAGCAGGGATCGTTCGACCTTCTGAATATAGCGCCTCTCAGTTGGCCTTCTCCGGAGCGGCAACCAGCTGCGCAGAAGCATGGGCATCCTTGAGTATAACAGGGCAGAAAATAGGAGAGCCACGCGCACCAGCTCCAATCCAAAGTGCCATACTGGAGAATCCCAGTTCCCCGACATGTGGGTTTTGAGAAGAAACCAGCGGCTGCAATGTGACAGAGAGGCCGCGCACAGGCAGACCATCCTCAGTAGAACGCGATAGGCCAACCAGACCCAGCTTCCCATGGATGGGCATCGCAAGGGCCAATCGGGGATTGCACAGCGGTCCAGCCCAGCTTACCACATGGGTATCGCAAGGGCACAGCACAAGAGCGCAACGCATCGAGTGCGTTGAATCAAGGTCCAGCTGTCCGCCGGACATGGCTTCCCAGTGCAAACATCGCAGAAGTTGATCGGACGGGTCACCACGGTGCAGCCTGATAAGCCCAGCTTCCCAGGAATGGGTATCGCAAGATCTTATCGTAAGACACGAGTTGCGTAGCACCGCCCGGCAACCTACCAAAACAAGTGTCGCACGGAGAAAGATTAGCCTGAAGCCTGGCGGTCAAAGATGCTGAGGACCGATATCGACTAAGGACAGAGAAGCAGCGCGGAGCCGACCAGCTCTTTCACACCAGGTTTAGCTTCCCGGAGGGAGGCCTCGCCGGGGTTAAGCGGGAATAAGAGAACGGCACTGCCCAGCTTCCCACCATGTGGGTATCGCAAGGGCCACAGACGAGGTAGTATTGCAACCAAGTCCGGGGTCATGAGCTCAATGTCGATATGTAATGGCTGTGCACTCCCCCAAATTGGCTCCGAGATTGCGAAATTGTCCACACCCGAGGGTTGGTGAGGACGCACTGACGCGTCTGCCGGGTGGTACCAAAACCCGTCTTTCAAAGTATTAAAAGTCACGATATATAAATGTCGTATATCTCGGAAAGGAATCAATCAAATATCTTTCCGGAATATAAAGAAAATCTCATTCAGCATGTCATGGTCGCCGAAAGACTCGCACGGTCTTTTTCACACTCCCTCGCATCTGCTCGGTGCTTGTAAGAGACAGGGGAAATCGCAAGGAGCCGCAAGTGGAGAAACTCACTTGTCTGGCTCGCATCTGGCATCTGATCACACATCTCTGGAAGCATCAGAGATTCTCCCCCGGGTAGGGCGGGTGGGTCAAAACAAAATTTTCTCTCGGCTGCAAGCCGGTGAGCTTCAGATGCAGTAACATGCTTCACTGCTCATGAAAAAGGAAACATGAACATGAAATCAAGCATGTCGAAAATTTGTTAGAAAACTTGTTTTCTTTAAAACTCGAGCAAGGGAGGTGAGACGTCAAGAGGGTTTTGGTTTCGCTTCGTTCCTACGCCCCACCCAGCAGACAGAAGCACCCGCACGCGGACACTAGACGTCTGCCGGGTGGTACCAAAACCCGTCTTTCAAAGTATTAAAAGTCACGATATATAAATGTCGTATATCTCGGAAAGGAATCAATCAAATATCTTTCCGGAATATAAAGAAAATCTCATTCAGCATGTCATGGTCGCCGAAAGACTCGCACGGTCTTTTTCACACTCCCTCGCATCTGCTCGGTGCTTGTAAGAGACAGGGGAAATCGCAAGGAGCCGCAAGTGGAGAAACTCACTTGTCTGGCTCGCATCTGGCATCTGATCACACATCTCTGGAAGCATCAGAGATTCTCCCCCGTCATGGCTGATGCTTCGTATAAGCAGCCACAGCAGACTCGAGCGATGCAACACAGAAACTCGGCTCCATGATGAATCTGACCATCTCCTCAGGGGGCGTAAACTCACCCTGGTCAGTAGCATTGAAGATGCGGCAAAGCTCGCTGGACTCGTCCCTCGACGGCAGGTCAGCCGGGTTGCTCTTGGAAGGGACCCGGTGATACCATGCTCCGACAGGGTGTACCGAGTCCATGACATTTACAAGCGCCATCAGTCTGAACATCGCTTCTGATTGGCTGCTTCGTTTGATAAGAGTCGCAAGCGCAGAGTTGTTATCGATGAAGATGAACGCCTTGCGAGCAGACATCCTCTTACCATAAACCCACTTCGCGCAGACCACAGCGAAGAGCTCCACCTCGCAGATGATTTGCTCGCCGACTTGAGTGTGCCACATCTTGCGAAGCTCTTCTGGAACGACTCCGGCCAAGACGAACTTCTCTCCTGACTCTAGGTCCACGAAGAAAGAGCCCCACTTGGCAACTTCGTCCTCATAGGACCCGTCGGTGTATACGATCACCGGCTTCCTGGGGTCAGAAACGGTAATCGTCCTCGGTCTGAGGGATGAGAGAGTCGCAGCAAGCAGGTCATTCATTTGCTTCAGCGCTTCCGCCCCAAAGCTCGAAGGTCGCGCTGAAATTCTAGAGCAGATCCTTGCAATCGGTTTCAGGGATGATCCGAGGGTGAAGCCTGAGGCGAAGTTAAGCAGGCCATGCAGCGAAGTCGCCAGCTGGCGCAGATCAGCACCTTCATCAAGCATCGCACCTGCCATACCTCGAATCCGATCGACTCTTCCTTCCTTGTTGGAAATTTCAAGACGACCTTCATGAAGTTTGGAAACATCAAATTTTGCGCCGAGTGCTACCCATGTGCTGGTGAAGTCAATCGCCTTCTTGCCAGTGGTAGCATGGACCCAGCCGAGGGCCGTCAGCAGTCGCGAGAAAACCGAAGTTGCGCTTTGGGTTAAAGGCCCAATTTCAAGAGTCGGGAAGTCATCTACGAACACTGAGGTCACCATGCGCAGCTTTTCCACGGCCACATGCCATATCGCTCTTGACACCCTGTTGAATGCAAAGACGGACCCACTGCCACCAAAGGGAAGACCACGAGCCAGGTAGAAGACCCATTTGCGTTTTCGATCAGGCATCGCGATCACAGCGTATTTGAGGGATGATTCAAGCACTGGGACCTGCTTGTAGGCCTTCGACAGGTCGAAGCATCGGCCCGTCCACTCGGCTCGCAAGCTATCCGGATGCCAATGGCCAGTGAGAACCTCACCCGTGGACAACGGGACCCTGACCTCGTCCTTGCAGTTCCAGACATCGGCTATGAGCATCGTCAAGGCAGTTACGAAGTCAATATCGTGGAGATGAAGATGTGATGTAGATCCGAACGATGCGTTGATCCCCGAGTCGCGAAGGTTATCTATGACTCTGGGCTTGCGCTCTTCGCCCTGGAGGAGAAGAAAGCGTTGGCTTGGGGACCACTCCTCCGAGCCTAATCTTTCCGCGACTGCAGCTTCGTCAAAGAATGGCCCTTCCAGAAATCCCAGTCGGCACTCCTCCTTGGTCTCGGCATTGAGGATCTCCAATTCGTCATCTGCCAAAGCCTGGGGAGGTTTCGACAGAAGCTCACGTCTTCTCCATACAGCCTGAGAGTCAAGCTGCTCCGGGGTCGCCTTCGTCGGCCTGGGTCTCGGTGGAAACAATGGAGAAGAAGGCTCGATTCCAACCAAGGGGACGCCCTCTTCCATGAAGGTGCAAACCTCAGGGTCGGGGAACTGCGTCTCAGTCACCAGCTCCCTGAACAAAGAAAGACACTTGTCCTTGGTGATGGGATGCTTGTTGTCGCTGCCGAGCTCAGCCGCCCTCTTCTCGATCGAGACGATCTCCTTCTCCCTCAGCTCCCGAATGAAGGTTGGTCCCAATGTGGCAATGTCGAAGATGGCCCTCCTGATGTTGTCCGGCACTGACCCCGTAGAGTCCACTGAGTGATTCAAGTTTGAGGCCTTCTGCACATGCTCCTCCATCGAATGGTAGATTCCCCAAGCACACGCCTTAGGGCCTCCAGGCTGAGAATGCACCAATCGCCCGGCTTCATGCTCCCCCGCTGTGTTGGAGGGTGATGGGCAGTCTGATGGCAAGAGAAAACCCAAACTCCGCAAGGTCTGACATTGTGCAGGGGACAGACCTTGCCAGGCCCTTGTAACATATGCCACCAGAGTGACTCTCTTGCCCAGGGCTGGCAACACCTCGTGTGGCATGGCTGACTGCAGGAAACAGGGTCCCTCGGATACCGGGAGAATGGTATCGTTGACAGCGATGCCTCCCTGCTGGAAGCAGGAAAGCGGAATGACCACGTTCATGAAGGAATGATCGTTATGTTGATCCACATGCCGAGGGCTGTAGAAGTCAGAAAAGACAGCCAAAGCGCTAAAGGCAGCCTGCGGTGCGAAGTGTCTGGCCAACGGGGCCAAAACGCAGCTGACAGATGGCATAGAAGAGGAGGCCCCATGCAGCCCAGCCTGAGGTCCGAAGACATAGGCCCCAGTCATCCACGCCAAGCCCGCATGTAGTTTGGCGCGCCTCGAACTAGGAGACTGCGACAGCAAGGAAACCATCTGAAGAACCTGATCCTGAGACGCCAAGCGGTCCTGTAGCATGGTCCACGCCAGTTTCTCAGCCGGCTCGGCACTCAGAGGGGTCTCAAGCGAAATGTCAAGGGACAACGGGACGGGCCACCCTGGGGCGGCATGGCAGTTGTCGCACTGAGAAGAGGGGACTTCCGGTAACGGTTTGCATGGCTGATTCGGGCGATCAGCGCCCCACACGATAGACTTAAACTCGGGTATCAAAGGCTGATGTTTCACGGTCTGGGCGCCAACAGCAGCCAAGGAGTCGAGACGAAAGTGCAGCCTCGTGGTATCCAGGAGCGCAGGCGAAACAGCGGCAGTAGCGGCTGACACAAGACGCTTGCACAGCAATCGTGGGTATTGCGCTTCGGAGGCCGTGTCGAAATTCCACTTGCCTCCCGACCACTGGTGCCCATATGGGGCGTGATCGTGAAGTCCATCGCACTCCATGGCCAAGGAGCTGAAGGCGCCTGGGCTGGAGCGTAGGCGGGTGTCCTTTTTGCGTTGGCCCCCGTGCATGCACATCGAAAAATGGACATCCTCAAGCTGAAAGAACCAATCAACGAAATCTGGGCAGCCATGATCACGTCCGAAGCGGGTAACAAGCTGAGCCAAAGCCGCCCAGGTCCATGCCCGAGACGGGTTCTCAATCGTGATGAGAGCGTTGGCCTTCCAAGCTGCGAAGAGCGCATGAACGCAAGTCACATAGACAGCGTTGGCTGACTCCACCCGTTGGCGCTCGAGCGGGGAAAGATCGGGTAACCCTAAGGGGAACCTAGCCGACCTAAGAGGTCTAGGGGCGGGGACTCCCTTGGCACGCAGCTTGGGGCTAACTGGCAACTGGCGGGCTCGGCTTGATGTGCCGCAAGGAAGGCCGAAGTGGATCCAAAGCGGCCGAACGTGATGGATGAGGTCATCCACGAGCTTACGCGAAGAGAGTGTGCTCAAGTCAAGCGGGAGAAAAGAAACAAGGGATTCAAAACGATTGCTGTGATGATCGATGGGATACACCTGCCATCCTTGGGACGCAGCTGCGTGGGACAAAATGGCCGAGCCACAGCACAACTCGACGAAAACTGCATATGGTGCCACGTCAGTAGTGGGCGGGCCCGGAGGGCCTAGTCACGAGTGCTTGCACTCACAGTATGGGACTCCCTTGCGCAAGCAGTCCTTATGCCAGCAGTTATGCAGTCCGCGGTTGCAGCGATCCTTAGACTGCTGAGGGCATTTGCCATGCTGGAACAGGACACAGAGGAATTGCCGAGTCTTGGGCATGCGTGACACGCAACCTTTGGGCATCTCCTTGAGCAACTGCAGAATCTCAGCACGCTTGGGGTCCACAGAGTCATCCCACTTTCTTTTGTTGCCCTTGTCGCCCTTGGCGCCTTTGCCACCGCGACCACGACCCCCTTTTGCCTCCTGGCCCGTATGATCCGGCTTGTTTTCCGGACCCTTGCCGGAGCCTTTCGGGAGATTGGCGAGGCAGATGTTGACACGGGTGTGAGTGGACAAGGCGGCCATGAACTTATCCAACGGCGGGTCGGCGCCAGCGACGACTTTGAGCTCGCCTCGGCTTTCCTGAGCAATGAGCTGCCACAGCTCACGGTCGGCATTCAGTGCTTGAGCGATGCTGGTGAACTTATGCCCCGGCGGAGGATCACGTGTGATGGCGTCGAACATGTGAGTATGCCATCCTTCATGAACCGCAAAGGATAGGACGTTCAGCTGGACTTGTTGCCCGGGACGATCGGCCGAGATTTCTAAGGCTCGAGACGGGCACTTGTGCGGTGGAAGGTATACAAGAGCGCCGGAGTCGATCATCGATTGGATTTTGTCGATGAGCCCATGAGACGGTTCCACCCGTTCGGTGAACACCACCCCCTGCAGCCTCTTCTTCTGATTTTGAAGTCTGGTCATTCTCTCAGCAAGAGGTAATTCGCGAGGAGGGTCGAGGGATGATCTTTCAACTCTTTGTTTGAGATCCGATATGGCAAACGTGTTGGCCTCGTACCAGAGCCTTCTCAGGTCAGGAATCTCGGTCGGGTCGAGCTTCCGCTTGATCAAGTCTTCGACCGCTTGGATCAGTCCGGTATCATCACCGCTCTGAGGGTTCACAGCACATATGTAAGCCAGGTGCCCAAACGTTTTGATGCCGACGTTCCGGAGAGCCTCCAAGAAGGCCGCCTCCATGTTGATGGCCTGGGCTCGGGCCGTGAATTCAGCCTCAGACTCTAGCATGGTAGACGCCATGGCTCAGGAGATCTCCCAGCAAGCAAAAACTCTAACTGAAGCAAAAGCTTGCAGTCGCGTCGTCGGGTTCACCCGGTTGCGTTCATCACATCGGCAATGCCGGCCAGTGCTCGAGGCCTTTTTGTTTCTCCTGCCAAACGTCCCATTGGTCAGGCGGCTTGATCCCACGGTGCTCGGGCGGATCTGCATTGCTCACAAAAGACATCTTCGCCCGGCTGCCGAGGGTTAAATGTGTATTTCTCGTAATTCCCATTCAAGGTACGCCCGCATCTCAGCATGGAGGCAGGGGTCCCGATGGCGTGAACGATATATGAGATCCGATGGCGAACGTATGCTCCCGTCTCTGGCGGCTCGCGATCTTCAATGAGACCGGGCACCAGGCTGGGCAACGCTCCAAGTCCATCGTGGTCTTCGGCTGATACATCAGACAACTCAGATTCGTCGAGCTTTTCCAAGTCCTGTGCTTGGCGCTCGGCATAAGGCTCGATGTCCGCTTCCTCGTTCAATTTCTGAACGAGGCTGTGCAACCTGGCCGCCCTGGGCTGATCCGGGTCGAACTGGTCACTTCTGATGGCATCAACCAAATGCTGGAGCTTTGCCAAGACGGGCGTCATCACATCACGACCGTAAGTGACGATCATCTTTTCGCCAGGAGCCACATGATGCCCCAGTACTCGCTTCTCGTGCTTGCTGAATTTACCCGACTTGGTCGCCCACGATAAGGGCGTGGCCTTCAGAGAATGGGTGGTCAGGTCTTTGACCTCATCAGGGTCCATGCCATTGTCGCACAAGATCTCCTGCAACCATGCGGAGCCCTCCGCCGAGGTCATGGGCCGGTCCATCCAAGCATCTGACTGCTCCGAATAAGCAGGCATGAGGATCCTGCTCTCATCCAGACCCATCCTTGAGCGGGCACTCAACCAAGCTGTTGCCCAAGGTTCCTCCTCGAAGGTGTGTCCCAGGGCGATGAGGGGCATGAATGTTGTTCTGTCGTCGGCCTTCTTGGCCGTCTTATGGCCAAGCATCACTGCCTCAACTAGGAACACACGTCCATGGGAATCCATCTTGAGACCGGTGGCTTTGGCTGCGTCCCCCCACCTTGCAGTAGAGAAAAGGCAAAACAGCCCGAATCCACAGATCACCGCATGCAAGTCACTGCCTGCGAAGACAATGGCCTCAAGCCTTCTGACCGCCAACACCTTGTACGGAGGAGCTTGTTTGAGAGGCCGCTTCTTCAAGTAACACGTGTGGGCTGCCCCCTCGACTCGCTGAGAGACGATGTTGTCCTCAGAGGCACTCCCGGTAGTGAAGTGGAAGAAACGCCAGGCCGAAATGAAGGCCGCTGCCGAAGTCGGCGCAGCCTCAGATGCTCGAAGCTGACAAACGTAATCGTACATGTCCTTCTCGAGCACCCTCAGAGGCTTGCCACGGTTGACCTGAACCTGCCACTTCGCGAACTTCAAGTAGTCACAGGACCTCTTGCTCAAAGTACTGGTAGCCTTCTTTGCATATGTATCGTCAAAGATGGCCGCCATTTGGTGTTCTGGCACCAGCATCCCGCTCAGTTCAAGCAATGATCGGCCAAGGCGGGAGTCGTTTGGGTCATACAGGGCAACCTCCTTTATTCTAGAGATCGCCGCAATCCTCAACTGGTCCTCGGAACGGGACATCCGGGTTGCGAACAACCTCTTGGCCTTGAAGGGCTGCAAAGCAACCCAATCAGTCCGATTGGACGAAGAGGCCGACGAGGTCATGCGCGCGAAGAGATCAGCTCGGCCAAGCACTGGCAGAGCAAACGGGTAAGTCGGGCGAAATCCCGATGGCCCGCTGAAGACCTCTCTCCCAAAACCGGTCTCCCACATGAACTTCAAGGATGACTTTCTCTTCTCCTCAAACAAAGCCTGAGCCACGGCAGGGTGGACCTCCGCAGCCTCGTACGGTGCGACTGAGCTCTGTGCTGGGGCCGGGCCGGTCTGAAGAACTCAGCCCCGTCAGTGTCGGGGCCATCCTCAGCAGCCTCGCGGTACCACTCGGCCTCGCCTCGCCGCGACCCTCCTACATGGGACCACGAACGCTCCTTCTCATCGGAGCTCCCCAAGTTCGACTCAAAGCCGTAACTTCTATGTTCCGAGGCCCCATCCTGGGCCTCATCCAACCAATCCTCGCCATGGCCGGATGGCTCGGGATCGGACTCGAAGTCCTGCATCCTGCCTTCCAAAACTCGAGATTACAAGCACAGCCGACCAATTCACTTTTAATGCCCTTATGCAATGACAGACACAAAGCACAGCTGCACGACGGCAAGGATCAGCTTTTACAAGCACGCTATGCGTTCACTTGAAAAAAAATCACTCCACTGCCCTTCGCTCAAGTCCATTCCCAATGTTCTTCCCTTGCACGAGCACGCTCTGAGAAAGGGACTTCCTGCCGCTCCTTTCCCCCGCCAGCCGTGGCAGGAAAGTTCAAGGTCAGCAGGGATTAGGCTACAGGGACCTAAACCGAAAGAGGGCGGGAGCCAGGAAACGTGGGGCAACTGGCGTCAGGGGCGAAGCCTAAAGAATGGCAGCAAGCGGAAGTGCACGGTACGAGCACTCGAAGCTAAGTGTACCCACTGATCGGCCTCAAGGTACAGGAGAACACGGGCGAACCTGTAGCTAGCCGTGAAGGCCACCATGTGTCCTCGCAAAATGAGGGTCTTGAGTCCAGGCCGTCTGCTAGCACAACGTTCAAGGCGAGGCACATGAAAACTGCGCAAGCGAATGCGAACAGGCTGGAAGACTGTGACCGGCAACTCACTGCTGTCAGTATCGGAGTCACTGGTGAAAGCACTGGACTCGGAATCATAAGAGGACTCTCTGCAGCTTGAAGCAGCCCGAGGCCGAGGCGCATCCATGAGAGACACCGACGCTAGGCTAGCAGCAAACACCCTAGGAAAAATGGCTTTGCACGTAAGATCATGAAAAACTGCACATGGAGCACTCATGTGATCTTCCTGACTCGCCCCTCAGCCAGGGGAGGCGGCGCGGAAGAATGTAATCATCTCTCTGCATCTGGGACTTCCATGAAGCACTCAGGCACGAAGTGAACTCGCTGCATGCGGGAAGAACTCACGCAAGCACGGATTTGTTTTGAAGCTCGCTGGATCAGCGGTGATCTGAAACACTGTGGCCTATAGAACTGAAGTGCTAGCACCTTCGAGGATCCAGCACGCCCACAAAGACTATGGCCGAAGCCTCAAGAGATCCGTCGGAAGAAACCAGGAGGCCACCGAAGGAAACCATCACGATCCACGGCTGCAAGAGGCGACCAGCTCAATCTTGGGGCACAAAAGCAATTAGGCATCACGCTGACGGCGCAAAGAAGCAGCAAAGCGGCGAGTGAACTTGCCCTGCAATACCAAATGAAGAGTGCGTCTAAAATTTCTCAGAGCAAAAGCCTCAAGGCTCTCGTCATGATAAAGCCGCTGACCTCCAGATTGCAAGTGGATGGAGAGGCCGATAACATGCCACGCTGGCCAGATACCGTTGGCCTCCTGGCAGGTCGCCGCAGCCGAGTTAAGCAGGGATGTAAGCGGCAGATCGCTAGCCCAAGAAGTGTTGCTTGTGACAATACCGTCCATCACAATCTCGGCTTCACCAGTAAGCGGGGGAGCGAATTGCTCCCTAGCCTTGAGCTCGGACGCCCAAGCTCTCCCAAGAGCTTCAGCCTGGCGGGCCTCCCGAGTAGGAGACTCGCATGCAACAAGCTCATCACCGGAGTCAACGGCAGCTGGGATGGCAGCACCTCCAGGAAACAGGTCGGACAGACGATGATCATTGTTATCGCTGTCGGATGAGACATGGCTGCGCGCAGCAGCCAAAGCGGAGCCACCAGCCACGTCCAGAGGATCCGGAAAGATATCAGAGATAAACCCTGACACAGGCGGCACAGAGGATCCTGCCGCCCTTGGTCCATCTCGGTCGCTTGCCAAAAGACCTCTGAGGCCCGCCGCAGCTTGCCGAGCGGAGTCCGACATGGAGCCGACGGAGCTAGACTTCTAGAATGCGAGCCTGCAGCCCCACACCTTACGGCCCCAAGGACTCAAAACAAAATTTTCTCTCGGCTGCAAACCGGTGAGCTTCAGATGCAGTAACATGCTTCACTGCTCATGAAAAAGGAAACAGGAACATGAAATCAAGCATGTCGAAAATTTGTTAGAAAACTTGTTTTCTTTAAAACTCGAGCAAGGGAGGTGAGACGTCAAGAGGGTTTTGGTTTCGCTTCGTTCCTACGCCCCACCCAGCAGACAGAAGCACCCGCACGCGGACACTAGACTTCCCGGCAACCTGCAGGTCGTGTCAGGCACGTCGCCAAAGGAAGGGAGCTACGCAGGGGCCAACGAGCTCCTTCAAACCAGGTGTAGCATCCCGTGGGGAGACACCTCCGGGATCGAGCGGGAACAATGGAACGGCAATGCCCAGCTTCCCACCATGCGGGTATCGCAAGGGCGCCACACGAGGAGGCATTGCAACAGGGTCCAAGGGCATGGACCCGCGGTCGACCAGTACTGGCTATGCACTCCCCAAGAAACAGCCCTGAGATTGCAAAATCGCCCACGCCCAATGGTTGGTGTGGGCGCATAGACGCTTCCCTGTAATAGACAGGTCATGTCAGGCACGTCGCCCAAGGAATGGCAGACCCAGGGGCCCAGCGGGCCCAAAGGATATTGCAGGCCGACTTCGACCGGCGGACAGAGTCTCCTTAACATCGCCTGGCTTCCCACCAAGGCGGGTGTCGAAGGGCATGGCTAAGAAGAGCTAGAATCCGAACGATTCTCAGTGTTGCGTGCCTGTATCGGCGGTCGTAGCCGCGTAAGCGGCAGCGCGCACTCTGGCTCCATGGAGAAATACGGTACCCCCCACAGAGCCGGGCACGCAAAAGACCAGGGTTGCAACTCAATAAGCGCAGATTGCAGGTCAGCCATGTGTACGAAGTCTGCTCCCCAGTAGAGACAATGGACCACCCTATATGCCGAGCGGGACACGGAGGCGATGATAACAACGAGCTCCAGGTCAAGCTGCACAATAGTGGTGCGTATTTGAACGCCGAGTCGCGCCGCCACTTGCAAATCATTCCATGCTTGGAAGCTATGGAGGTTGAGCGTCGCCAAATAGGCAGTAACCCGGCCGTGAAATTCCGCATATAGCTGTCTGAGCACCTGGGCAGCTGCTCTGCGCTCTTGAGATCCAATGGCACGCATTACCTGCCGGGTGGCAGCTGGGCAAGGGGTCTGAGCCAAGCAGCGTCCCACAATTGCTCTGTATCCGAGTACCCTGGGCGCCTCATCCCCTTAGTGCAAGGCGGACGTGCGGAGTACGCCGTCCCCAATAATGCACGGCAAGCTCCCAAAGGGCCCTGCGAAAGTAAGCAGGGTCATCCATATGAACGTCGTTGAGACTGTAGAGAAATGTCCAATCGCCCGCGTCTTGACGTTTTTTCAGTTGCTGAGCGTTGTAGTAGTACGTGGGCGATTTCTTGTGGTAATTGGGGACCAGTCGGAAGCCCAAGAACTTATAACTTAGGCCCCCCGCCAATCCTCCCAAGGCCACGAACTGCCTGGCAGCAGCAACCCAGTCATCAATACGTAGATCGTGTCCGAGAGTGTGGGGCGGGTAGTTGCTGGGGAGGCCCATGGGAACATCTGCGAAGTTCCGTCTAATGATCTCCGCATGCCGGCCCTTCACGGTATGACTTCCCAGCAAATAGAAGCGTTCGGGGTAGTACATGGTGATCCGCTTGGGCCCAGGCAGCCAAACTGCCAGCGCGGCACGAAGGTCGTAACCATCTTGACGCGTCCATTGTCGAACCCTGGCCAAGGCACTGGACAGTAGACCAGCAGGCTGCAAACTGAGTTCCGCCGCCGGTTTGAGCCCCAGGGCCTCCTCAGAGAGCGGGAGGTAAATACGAAAACGTCCCTGGTAAATCGCTGGATGAGTGAAGATGTCCGGGTTCACACAGGGATGGTGAAGCGCAACCACGCCATTCTCCCACTTATGTCGTATCCGGGCCCCTATTTGTGATTGCAGCGGACAGATATCGTCCGCCGAGAATGTGGCTGCGAGCCGTACCCCGAGCTGACCCTGACGACCTTCGTCCGCGGCTTGCTCGTCGCTGTCCCTGAAGGCTCCAATCACCTCCAAGTGCGGGTAGTCCTGTGGCTGATCGACTAGTCGGCGCACCACAAGCAGCAGTACCTGGATGGGGAGTAGGGCACTGCAGTATTGTAGTGGGGAAATGCGTCTGCCCGGGCCCCCAAGGGCCATGACAATGAAGCTACCATCCCTATAGCCATGGTGGTGTCCAACGTGGCCTGATCGGCGTGCTGCCACTGAGCAACAATCTCATCGATTAATAACCACCACCACACTTGAGGTCGTGCGAGCTCACGCCAACACAAGTCATAAGCCTTGTCCTCAGGTAAGTGTTGCAGAGGCTCGCACAGCTCGGCAAGAGCAGCACTGATGGCGATCAGGGGGTTGACGCAGAGTCGCCAGGCCTCCGCCTCAGAGCAGCATCGCAGCCGCATGGCTCTGTCCGCGAAACTACAGATACCAAAACCGAACTGATCGGCGTTGACGCGAAGCGATCCTGCGGTCAGGGACATTGGGAGCGACAGGAGCGTATCACAATCAACCATGGAGGGCAATAGATAGCGCAGGTGGTCGATTTGTGTTTCTGCCGTCCCTGGCGGAGGGGGAGCACCCGCCCTTTCCCGCCATTCTTGGAGGATGGCCCGCTGCACCGTCCGTGTAGAAGGGTCATCGGTGGCTGCAACGTTGCTCGTGAGTCCAGTCAGATCAGGGCGATGGCGGGTGGGTTGTTCATCAACAGCTTGGATCAGAGCATTCAGGTCCTGCCGCCAGTCTGTAGGTTTAAAAACGCGGGGACAACCGGCGCTATAAAGCTCATCCGCGAACTGCGGGTCCTCCTGGACGCCCGCGCTTGCACTGACATCACGTTGAAGGACAGCATGCCCTCGCCTGTCATATTCTGCAGCAGCCAATCCACAGGAGAGAGTACCGGCATCGCTGAATCGAAAAGTGGTCTGGTCATGGGTGGATCCCACGAGCGCTCGCAACCTATACCTTAGATAGGCCATGAGCTCTTGCGTGGTGTGGTCAGTGGCAACATGAGCCAAATAATAACTGCCCGGAAGTGAGGCTACCGCCCACATCGTTCCGTGTGCATCAATAGTTTGTTCTGTGGAGTCAGACGAAGCGTGCGGTTCGGCAAAGGCTGCGTACAGCCGAGATGGGGGGCGCACGCCCCGTCCTTGCCAATTCCGTAAGCCGTACAATTGAAGACGCTGACCATCATCGTCGACATCTAACGTAACGGCAAAGGGGTCGGTGGTATCGAAAAGAGGATAGAAATACGTGGACTCCTGGGGCCGGCCATGTCGGCCTGTCAGGGCTTGCTCAGGGCCTCGCAGATGCAGTTGAGCTCGGTGGCGACCTTCAGTTTTGTCAAAGACAACGACCAAAAGGGCCGTGGCTTCCACTAATGGCGGAAAAGACGATAAGTGCCATTGGCGATGGAATGCCTTAGCCATGGCCTGGTCATCCTTGACATCCTGCGCCCAATCCGGGGGGAGGCCCCTGCGGGTGGCGGCGTCTGTCCACTGTATTAGGGAGCCCTGCAATCGCTCCCGTGCCACGTGTGAGTGCTGCTGTGAGTCTTTGATGTGCCGCCTCGCCGCTTTCAGTGAAGTCACCCGCCCGATCAACCATGCACAAATTGACGGCACCGGTAGAGCCAGCACACGCGGTAGCAGAGAAGAGGTCTATGAATGGACCCAGCTCCGCGTGCCTGCGTTCGAAGAATCTCATCACCGCGCGGGCCTGTTGGACCGTGGTGACCTCGACCGGCCTTGGCAGCTCTGGGTCCTGCTCACAGGCCCATTCTTCCAGCAGCTTGCCCTGCTGTCCATCATTGGAGTGAAGCTGTTCATTGTGGTCCGTCAACCCTGCATTGCTCAGACCCACAAAAGTTTGGAAGTTATGGAGCAAGCGATTAGAGGGGTTGACGAGCACCAATCGCTGGCCTCCTTTGGCACGGATCCGGTGCCCCTGAGTGATGTAGAGGTGCGTGAGAACAACCAAAAGGAGGTCTCTCAAATCTTCCGGGGCCCATTGTCGGCCTCTGGCCTCCGACTCGGGGATCTCCAAGAAAAGCAAGCCCGGCTGCCACCGGCCCCGGGGATCACGACAGGCAGCGTCTGGTGGCCGCCAACCTGCCAATGTTCGGCAGGTCCGGTCTTTCGCCAGGAGTCAACCGCCACTGTACTGCTTGCGGGTATCGCACTGCGGTGATAAAGAGGTAGGGCTCGCTCCCGGGACATGATCATGCACCGTTGAGAAGAGATCCTGCTTCCCGGATACCCTGCGAACGACAAGCATACGCCGGAGCCATCGAGGCGCATCGGCGAGCACGTTGTGAGATATCATAAGCACGGCGAGAAGGGCAGCACGCTGCTGCGATGTCCAGACTACCGGAAAATCCAAAACCGCATCGATACACATCACAGCCAGGAGGAGGGAGAACGTTTTAGAGGCACCAGGGCATCCTAAAATGTTGAGGGAGGTGCGGTTCGTGCCTCGCGCAACAAGGATCGCCTGTATATGAGCTATGAGAAGGCCATCGGGGTCCTCAAGCAGATTGCTGATTAGTTCACAAAAGGCACGACCACGGATGTTGGCGGCATCTAAGTAGACCTGCGCAATCTCTCCACGCGGCACTTCCCATGTCCTCCCTACCTGCCTCATTGACCTTGACGATTGCAGCTTCTCCCTGGCCGACCAGTTGGCAGTCTCCTAAAAGAATGTCGGCTGAGCCAAACAAACAAAAAAGGCATCGGAACGAGCCGAAGTACAGGCGCTTCCCACTAAGGTCCTTTGTGCAGACCAATCAGCGCAGCAAGCCTTTGTCAAGATGATGGCGCAGGTCACATTACGGCGGCAACGGGGCCGTCACAGCCAAGTGGCCGGTCGGTGCGCAATCGAGTTGCACAAAAAAGAGCCGGACTGTGTCCCACATGCGGTGAAAGACTGCTAGCCCGAAAGGCGTGTCATCGCCATCATCGCTCTGTTGTGCCAGGCCCGGGTCGGCTCTGGCAATCAGCAAAAGCCTAGAAACGGCAAGCGGAGCTGTATGCTCGACTGCCTCGATCAAGGCACGCTTCAGCAGGGGTCCTTCAGCCGGGTAGCCTGCGGCCAGGAGTTCATAGACGGTGGCCGCACTCCCCGCCTTGACCGCCGTTAGCAACGCCAGATGAACAGGGTCAGGCACAGCATCCTCCTCAGGGTCCATGGCCGGCCGCAAGCGAGATAACGGACCAAGATGGCAACTTGTAGGGTATCGCCGCGTTGGGCCGCAAGTTCGAGTGCCTCACGTAGCCGTCCGCGACATATTCTTGAGGGTATGAAGGTAGATTGGAATTCTAGCGAATCCGGATGACGATATAAATGCCCAAGTAGATTGAGACGGTCTTGCGAGTATTGCTGACAAGGAATAATAATACGTCCGGAAGAGAAGGTCAATTCGGCGAGGTATTGGTTCGAGCAAGGAATAGCAGAGAGATTAATAATCCTATAATAACAAGAGGATTTGATCTTGAAGATCCTCCGCAAATATTTATAATGAATAGAGTCTAATTTGGTGAGTTGAGGGGGGATAAGAAATAGACTTCCTATCACGTATATCAAAATGGATTGGTCTACTGAGCGATATACTAGAAATTTCCAATTGGGAGGAAGATGTCCGTACTTCATAAGTGGGACGAATTTCTTGGAGACCTCCATGGCTCTAGAGATGTGAGTTGAAATATTCTTATGATTAGTAGATCTAGGATCCAAATAAATTCCAAGGTATTTAATGGCGTCAGAGAGATAGATCTTTCTTCGATGAAAGGAGATAATTCGGATCAAAAAGGATACGATGAGGGGAGCTGACGGTCAAATATTCTCCACTTGTCATAATTGCGGTAAAGTCCTCAGCGGGCGCCTTCTTTCTGGACTATGTGGAGAAAGAGCTGTCCTTGGGAAAAAAATTTAGAAAGGAGGACCGTATCATCTGCATATTCTAAATCCCATAGAGAATATATATAGAATATTGAAATGATATCTATAAGATCCGATAATCAATCTTATATCTCTTATATCTATATAGATTAATATACGCCAGTTTTTGGAGGTACCAATATATATATCCAAGATCGTTTGACGATATGTGTCGTGATGCACGGACGACTAGAATATTCCTAATATGGACGATCAGCAAATCATCAGGATCGACGGATTGAACGACGATCTTGAGAGAATATTCAGGATAGAAGATTTTTCGATCAGCTCATAATATAAGCTAAGCGATCAGAAGAGAGATTCTGGTCATTAGCTTGGATCTTTATCTCAGAAGCAAATTTTCAAGAAAGATGATGATTCTTGACGTATACCAATTGAAAAAAATTCATATTAGATCCTATCTGGATCTTTTGATTTATATTATTCGATAAATTATCCGAAAAGATGAAATATAATTGAACAGATGATTTATCGATATATTCTATTGAATTTCAATTGGCTGGCATGAATATTATCGTCGAATATATACGATTATTCAAAAAAAAAATATTTTATCATTCATATCTCATATTAGATATTCTAGATATTCTTTCTTCTAGCTCTTTCTATGATGATAGGCCTCAGCGCATGACGAATTTAGAATTCGTCCTGATTTTTCGAAGTCGTCTGATTTGTAAGAATCCCAGGATTATTGGTTATATATTTTATATATATATTTACCTTATTTATTGAAAATCGTAGATTGTATCTCTTATCTTGGCGAATCGTCCTCGATAATATATATATATATATAGTATTTAGATTTCTTATTTCGTCTATATATTTTATGGATCTCAATATATTATTCAATATATAATTATTGGATCTAAGATTTCTATTATTATCTAATCTTTATTTTCTATTTTTTAAGATCTTTATCAGTACTATAGAATCTGAAATGAATTTCTTCTTCTATTCTTATTATCTGAGATTTCTTTCTTCTTGAGAAATCTATAAATCCATTTATTTTATATATAATAATTTTCAATGATTCAAAGATGACGAAATATATATATATATATATAAATTTTCAATCATTCAAAGATGACGAATCTGATTTTTGAATTTCTTCATATTTGATAAGTAAATCGTTTTTCATTTTTCTTGAGATTTATATATATTCTTATTTGGATCTATGAATCGGGGGATAATGAGCTAGAAAATATAATTGATTTTTCGGGGCGACGCATGATTTTCTAGTCTCTTCTTTTATATCGGATCATCTATACGAGGTACGCCTATCTTCATATTCGTGATATTCAGACGTCGAGCAATATTAAAAAAATCAAATGATATTATTCAAGCCATCAGATAATTTGACCGGGAAATCAATATACGAATATCTATTCTGAAAATCATTTTTCCATAAATATATCGATATGATATATTATTGAAAATATATATCATATATATAAATTATATTTTCTTCAAGATCTAATTTAAATCGATTCTAAGATTTCCTAAATTATCTCTTTCTTCTCGTCTTTCCGTTCCTTATTCCCATCATTTTATCCGATTTCTACGAAATAAATTCGTATAAGAGCGTGATAAGATCCGCGTAGAATCTTTTGATATTTTCATTTAATCTCGATGCGATTTCAATAAGTCTTATCAAATTCTTATTTTGGAAAATTCTAAATATATAGATATTGAAATATATATATATATATATATAATATATTCGATCATCGAAATATAAATATATATATATATATATATAATTGCAATATATTTATTTCGATATATTAATTAAAGAATATTGAATTTTGAATTTTTATATAAATATATAGATTCTAGATATATATATATATATATTTCAGAGTTCAATATCTATGAGATTTTAAATTCCTAGGAGATCATATATCATGCAGATATTATATATCAAATAGAGAAATTTTCTCTAGATATATATATATATATGATCGCCCGCCGTCCCAAGATCTACGCCATCATGGATCTTGGGGCATGGGACGCACGAAATACTATAATATT
Source organism: Symbiodinium sp. CCMP2592 (assembly GCA_905221615.1). NCBI lineage: Eukaryota > Dinophyceae > Suessiales > Symbiodiniaceae > Symbiodinium > Symbiodinium sp. CCMP2592. The sequence goes on from CAJNDT010001266.1 coordinate 24,661, forward strand.
CAAATATTCTAAATTTTCCAAACCTGATATTCACGAAATATTGCAATGCTCAAAAAATTCCAAAATTCTGGCATCTATGGTCAGGTCGAAGGCAAATATTTTTATTTTTTGATTGAATATTGTCGTACTTCGTGAGCTTGGAGACTGTAAAGAATTATAATAATTCGATTCATCAAATATGGCAATGATCAAAAAATCCAATTTGTCCAGCCTCAAAGCTCATTTCTTTTGAGCATAGCAATATTTCGTGATTTAAAATTTATAAGATATTGAAAAAAATCAATTTTTCAAAATCTCAAAATTTATGAAGAATTGGAAAGCTCAAAAAAATCCAAAAAGATCTTTTAAAGAATCTGCCTCTGACCTGGTCATAGATGCCAGAATTTTAAAATTTTCTGATTCTTTTGAATACTTCAGTATTTCGTGAATTTCAGGGCGGTGAATTTTGGAAACTTTAGAGCATTATAGTATTTTCTTATATCCACGAAAAGAATTGCTGATATATTATATCACGAAATAATTATCTGATTTCATTTATTTCCCAGGATTGGAAGATTTATTTTATATGATTTGCGGAATAGCAAAGATTTTCATTATTCTGATTTGATAAATACGATCAAGATCGTCTAATCATTAAGAATTTATTTCATTCAAATTTTCAGAGATTGGAAGATCTATGCCGACAGCAGCATTGACTCTAATATCTGAATTTTCTCGAAAATGATTTTGGCCCGTCTTCGGCAAGCTACACCGCCTATAGATCCAATATGTTTGCAGCCTAAATGCTATAGCAGATTTCTTTTTGAAGATTGTAGGAAATCATTTAGATTTTCCTATCATCATAAATAATAGAGATTTCTTATGCGTTTTCTTGAGAGATATGAATTTTCAATCTTTTAATTCAATCTTTTAATTCTTATTGATGTTATCCTCTCCCCGGAGAAAATATAGATCGCTATATTCATAGATATTTGTCTAATTGCTATCATAGAATCTAATATCAAAAAAAAATTCTCTTCAATCTTCAAGCGATACTTCTAGATGAGATCAGAAGATAAAGATAAATCTTATTATTGATATCTTTTGATAATTTCTATCATATTTTATTGAAAATATTTCCCTTATATCTTGATCTTCTATTTATAACTATGATTTAGATATTACTAGAAATCATATCATAATATGAAAAGGAGCTTTCTTCAATTTTCAAAAAATGAAGATGACATTATATATTTTCCTCTAGATTAGCAAGAATCTTTATAGTTATTATTTGATAGAGAATATATTTAAAAAAAAATCTAAATTAAAATCTTCAAAAATAGATGGCGATTGCTATGCAGAAATTGATTAGATCTATTTATAATCCAAAGAATTTTTTTCTTCCAAAAAAAGCGATCTTATCTTAATTTATAAGAATAAGGAGCTCCTATCTTCTGATTGATATTTATTAATGCAATCAATCGTAATTAGTTCTGTTTCATGGCTGCAAGAGCTCTCGTAATTCTTGCTGCAGACGAGCTTTCTTATGAGGCAAAGAATAATTATTAGAATATTGCTTTCCAATTAAATTCATCCATATATTCGATTTCTTTCATCATATTGGACAAGTCATGCAAGGAGCTCTTTGAATTTCATAATTTATAAATCAAATAAGATATTAATTAGTTCGCATCAGAATCGGACGCTTCACGAATTGCGAGAAAAAGATGATCTCGTATATAGATATCTTCAAAAGAGAAATAATAATATCTTTATTATTAGAAGAATTTTGATTAAAAAATATTCCATAAAATATATAAGTTTTAATATTTCTAATATCATATGAATAAAATTATCACGTCTTCCAGTATTTCAGCTTCTCCAATATGTATATTATCTTAAATCTACGACCGAGATTCGACGCCAAATTCGTATATATATATATATATATAAATATATATATATAAATATATGAATCAAATCCGCCATTTGTAGCAGCACGGCTTGCATGTCTGAAAGCGAAATCTGGCGTTTTACAGTAGCACGGCGCCCAATCGTAACGTGCTTTTGGCGCGTTACGGTCGATTTGGCTGGTCTTTGTTCGGGAAAACTAGAAATTGCAACGTGCTTCGTGCGCCAGAGAAACGTTACGATTTGGGATTTGGCCTGGCAAATGTTCGAGGTCATTTTTAGGGCCAAAAACCCGGTCTAAAACGGTGGCTTTCAAACGAAGGCCCAGAATGTTGCCACGCAAATGTTGCCACGCATTTGTTGTTGCCACGCAAACGTTGCCACGCAAACGTTGCCATGCAAATGTTGCACGCAAATGTTGCCACGCAAATAATGTTGCCACGCAAATGTCTCCACGCAAATGTTGCCACACAAATGTTGCCACTGCCACGCGAATGTTGCCACGCAAATGTTGCCACGCAAATGTTGCTGCGCAAATGTTGCCCTCTCTCTTTTGTGCCGTGGTCGAACGCAACTATCTTCAGCAAGACGAGCCAATCAGAGCTTGACGATTGTGGACCCAAGCGGAGCGAACGAGCTCACGGAGCAACAGAGAGTGAGGAAAGCGAGAGAGTTCATCGTCGAGCTCCGATTGCGAGGAAAATTTTCGAGCTTAAGGGCCAAAGACGCACGCTGCGCCTTGTCGATCTTTTGTTTTTGGTTCGAAGCCGTGCGGACACACTCTTTCGATTTTGAATTCGCTCCGAATGCTGTCCCATCAGAAGTTTGCTCGAAAACAACACTCCAGTGACCTGAACAGCATTAAAAACGTCAATGCTCATGAGCACCAATGACTTGAGTGCCATCATTCGGCTTTGGCTGTGGTCAGCGTTTGCCACAACCATGCCTTTTGGAGGGACCGTTGCTTTCGTCCAAGGCGCTGCAACATTGTGCACTCTTTAGCAAATCCTCCGATCAGATTGCAAAACATCCGGTTGCACATATTGGATTGCTTCTTTATCGGAGATGCTGGAATGGAATTTGGATGTAATGCATTTTCTTTGTTTCTCCCAATTTTTAAAAACGGAAAAGAAAGGGAAAAGTACTGCTGTTTGAATTCGTTTTGATGTGCAATAGTTTCTTTGACGCTCGCGTTTGCGACTTATTGCGTGTGTGAGTGTGTCTTGAAACTGTACTTGGTGCTATGTGCACTTCTTTTGCGGGCAAAAGGTTTGAGGATATTTTGTCGTCAGTGAGTTGGATTTTTTGGTAGGTTTTTCTAATCAGCGCACGGCATTGCTTTCGAAGAGGGGCCGTTACTTTTGCCCAAGGCGCTGCAATGTCTGTGGTGCATACGCTTTTCGCCAAATGGGAAATCCGCTCCGATCATCAAATCGCAAAACATCACTGGCCCTCCGCATACAAGTCCTTGAGGCGGTAAAAGCCATACTGAAGCGTGTCTTTGTCTGGCTCATGAAGATGCGGCATGAGCTCCTCGGAAATGAATGGGAGCTGAATGCCCGGCCCAATTCCACCCTGCTCCCTGAAAGTCTGAGCCGCCGCTCGCCAGCTGTCCTGTCCCCAAGGGTTGCCAAGCCGATACCGTGGACGGCTACCGTCGGGCATAGCATCCTGATTGGACTCTTGTGCCACCAAGCGATGGAGTAGAACTTGGGCCCTGCAGTCCCACGCATCGAAAAGGGCATAGCGCCACAGGCGTTCTGGGAAACAGAAGTCCATTTTTCGAGGGCCGCGCAACCAGAACACGACAACAGCACTGAGCTCCCAACCGGAGGTGGTGGCAGCTGTGCGAAAGCGATACAATGCGGCATGCAATAGCCCTGCGGACTGGAGGGGGAGCGTAGGCTGTGCTTGCAAACCCAGGGAGGATTCTAGGGGACCCTAATATAGTACCCTAAATAGTAGGATCCCTATTATATGAGGATCCCAAAATAAAATACCCCGAATTTTTCGGAAACTCTATATACACCCCTTATAGACCCCTTTTAAGGGATCCTTATAGTACACTTATGGTAACTCTATAAAGGACCCCCAGGGTCCCCCCCATGTAAAGTTTGCATGCGGGCTTAAGGGGCTTAAGGGAAGGCTTCAGAGGGGACCTCAAGGGGGACTTGGGAAGCACACTCTCCATCCTAAGCCCATAACCAATAGTTCGAAAGCAGGAAGTTTCAGTCTTTGCACTCTGCTATACTCTGCTCAAGCTCTCGACCCAGGACCATTGTGGCTCCACCAGACAAAAACAACGATTAAGCTCTAAAGCTCTACCCAAGCCCACAGACCCCGAACCCCAAACCCCGAATCCCAAGCCCCACCCCGAACCCCAAATTAAACCGGATTCTATCCGCTGATTATCCAGGCATGACTTCTTCTAAAATTGGTCTGAGTCCAACGCCGACATTTTTTACATGGCCAATCCCTGTTCTGTTCTCAAGGCTCTGCTTGCTGACCGTCCTCGAACCTGCGCCTACAAACCTCTCAGCTGCCATTTCGTTTTACTGCGGCTGGGGTATACTAGGTATCTTCAGTCTTACCCCCCCTCACCCGTCTCTAAAGCTGATATGGAATGGAAGGTCCACATACAAATCCCAAAGCCTTGCTAAATGTCACCATGTGAGGTACCCTCTGCCCAAGCTTGACATGCGACTCGTCAGCAGACGCCACAGACCCATCAATGACCCTTCAATTCGCCCTAGATGGGAGGTAGTGACCAGGTAGTGTTACTGAGCAACCGGCCCTTGGATAAAGGACAGAGGTTTCTCGTAGCTCAACCCCTCTTCTAAGCCCCCAAACCCTCAAGCCCTCAAGCAGACGATCCTCCATATACCTAACGGGAGCAAGAGGCGAAAGGTGCCTTTACAGACGCCTGGGTACGAAAACATTTGAGGGTCGAAATCGCCGCGCCTAGCTGAAGAAGTCCACGATGGAAGCCTTCCATCATGCGGGCAGCAATCGCAACTTGGAGCTGGCCTACAAGAGAGGCCGGCACCCGCCTTGACTCTGATCTCGACAAATCGCAAGCCCTTGTGGTCGACTGGGGCGACCCTTACGAGCTGTAGGAGGGAAGCCGCATCCGGCTCGTCGGTCAGGACCCTGGCTAGATAGAACACCAACTGTACCGGGAGCAGCACTCCGCAGTGAAGAAGGGGAGTACCCTGCTGCGGATCGATGTTCGAGCCCCCCTCTGCCGTGGGTCGCCGAGTGTTCGAGCCGGTGCCACGGTGGCGTTTGCCGGTTTCGGTGGGCCCTCTCCGAGGTGCAAGAGACATTTGGATGAGGCTACCGTCACGGACAGGTGACTTGATACCTGCCTTGGCATTGGGGAGCGAGAACCGTAGTCCATCCAGTTCATCCAATAGCAACCACCACCAAATCTCCGGACGCGCCAACTCATACCACGATAGATCAAAGACACGGCCTTCGGGCAGCCGTAGCACCGGGTCGCAGAACTGGACCAGCGCTATAGAAACTGCCAACAGGGGTGTGAGACACACCCGGAAAGCCTCACTGGCCGTACAGTGTCGCAGCATGAGAGCACGATCGGCAAAGTCGACCACTCGCGCTCCGAAGTTCTGAGGGCTGATCTTTACTTCGCAAGCCGGCAATGAAAGAGGCAGCGAAAGAATGGAGAGGCAATCCGTCCTGCTGGAGAGAAGATGCTGTGGCGCCATCACACTAGCAGTTTTTTTTTTGGCGTGGGCGGGCCTCGTCGACTACGGCTGTAGCACTCGGTCCCAGTAAGAAGTGAATGTAAACAAGAAGATAATGAAGAACTGTACAAAAAGATCCTAATGGGTGAAACAGGTCGCGACTTGCAGACTTAGCCAGCAGGGATCGTTCGACCTTCTGAATATAGCGCCTCTCAGTTGGCCTTCTCCGGAGCGGCAACCAGCTGCGCAGACGCATGGGCATCCTTGAGTATAACAGGGCAGAAAATAGGAGAGCCACGCGCACCAGCTCCAATCCAAAGTGCCATACTGGAGAATCCCAGTTCCCCGACATGTGGGTTTTGAAAAGAAACCAGCGGCTGCAATGTGACAGAGAGGCCGCGCACAGGCCGACCATCCTCAGTAGAACGCGATAGGCCAACCAGACCCAGCTTCCCATGGATGGGCATCGCAAGGGCCAATCGGGGATTGCACAGCGGTCCAGCCCAGCTTACCACATGGGTATCGCAAGGGCACAGCACAAGAGCGCAACGCATCGAGTGCGTTGAATCAAGGTCCAGCTGTCCGCCGGACATGGCTTCCCAGTGCAAACATCGCAGAAGTTGATCGGACGGGTCACCACGGCGCAGCCTGATAAGCCCAGCTTCCCAGGAATGGGTATCGCAAGATCTTATCGTAAGACACGAGTTGCGTAGCACCGCCCGGCAACCTACCAAAACAAGTGTCGCACGGAGAAAGATTAGCCTGAAGCCTGGCGGTCAAAGATGCTGAGGACCGATATCGACTAAGGACAGAGAAGCAGCGCAGAGCCGACCAGCTCTTTCACACCAGGTTTAGCTTCCCGGAGGGAGGCCTCGCCGGGGTTAAGCGGGAATAAGAGAACGGCACTGCCCAGCTTCCCACCATGTGGGTATCGCAAGGGCCACAGACGAGGTAGTATTGCAACCAAGTCCGGGGTCATGAGCTCGATGTCGATATGTAATGGCTGTGCACTCCCCCAAATTGGCTCCGAGATTGCGAAATTGTCCACACCCGAGGGTTGGTGAGGACGCACTGACGCTTCCCGGCAACCTGCAGGTCGTGTCAGGCACGTCGCCAAAGGAAGGGAGCTACGCAGGGGCCAACGAGCTCCTTCAAACCAGGTGTAGCATTTGGGGGGGAGACACCTCCGGGATCGAGCGGGAACAGTGGAACGGCAATGCCCAGCTTCCCACCATGCGGGTATCGCAAGGGCGCCACACGAGGAGGCATTGCAACAGGGTCCAAGGGCATGGACCCGCGGTCGACCAGTACTGGCTATGCACTCCCCAAGAAACAGCCCTGAGATTGCAAAATCGCCCACGCCCAATGGTTGGTGTGGGCGCATAGACGCTTCCCTGTAATAGACAGGTCATGTCAGGCACGTCGCCCAAGGAATGGCAGACCCACGGGCCCAGCGGGCCCAAAGGATATTGCAGGCCGACTTCGACCGGCGGACAGAGTCTCCTTAACATCGCCTGGCTTCCCACCAAGGCGGGTGTCGAAGGGCATGGCTAAGAAGAGCTAGAATCCGAACGATTCTCAGTGTTGCGTACCTGTATCGGCGTCAGCGGCAGCGCGCACTCTGGCTCCATGGAGAAATACGGTACCCCCCACAGAGCCGGGCACGCAAAAGACCAGGGTTGCAACTCAATAAGCGCAGATTGCAGGTCAGCCATGTGTACGAAGTCTGCTCCCCAGTAGAGACAATGGACCACCCTATATGCCGAGCGGGACACGGAGGCGATGATAACAACGAGCTCCAGGTCAAGCTGCACAATAGTGGTGCGTATTTGAACGCCGAGTCGCGCCGCCACTTGGAAATCATTCGATGCTTGGAAGCTATGGAGGTTGAGCGTCGCCAAATAGGCAGTAACCCGGCCGTGAAATTCCGCATATAGCTGTCTGAGCACCTGGGCAGCTGCTCTGCGCTCTTGAGATCCAATGGCACGCATTACCTGCCGGGTGGCAGCAGACGGTAGGGCTCCAAAGAGCACCGGTATTGCCTGAACCGTAGCTCTAAGGACTATCGGTGCCGCAAGATGCTCCGGCAGTGTGGCCATGGCAAACCTACGAAGCCAGGCAGCTAGTGCGGGCGCACGCCCGTAGCCGAATGGCCAGGACTGGGCAAGGGGTCTGAGCCAAGCAGCGTCCCACAATTGCTCTGTATCCGAGTACCCTGGGCGCCTCATCCCCTTAATGCAAGGCGGACGTGCGGAGTACGCCGTCCCCAATAATGCACGGCAAGCTCCCAAAGGACCCTGCGAAAGTAAGCAGGGTCATCCATATGAACGTCGTTGAGACTGTAGAGAAATGTCCAATCGCCCGCGTCTTGACGTTTTTTCAGTTGCTGAGCGTTGTAGTAGTACGTGGGCGATTTCTTGCGGTAATTGGGGACCAGTCGGAAGCCCAAGAACTTATAACTTAGGCCCCCCGCCAATCCTCCCAAGGCCACGAACTGCCTGGCAGCAGCAACCCAGTCATCAATACGTAGATCGTGTCCGAGAGTGTGGGGCGGGTAGTTGCTGGGGAGGCCCATGGGAACATCTGCGAAGTTCCGTCTAATGATCTCCGCACGCCGGCCCTTCACGGTATGACTTCCCAGCAAATAGAAGCGTTCGGGGTAGTACATGGTGATCCGCTTGGGCCCAGGCAGCCAAACTGCCAGCGCGGCACGAAGGTCGTAACCATCTTGACGCGTCCATTGTCGAACCCTGGCCAAGGCACTGGACAGTAGACCAGCAGGCTGCAAACTGAGTTCCGCCGCCGGTTTGAGCCCCAGGGGCCTCCTCAGAGAGCGGGAGGTAAATACGAAAAAACGTCCCTGGTAAATCGCTGGATGAGTGAAGATGTCCGGGTTCACACAGGGATGGTGAAGCGCAACCACGCCATTCTCCCACTTATGTCGTATCCGGGCCCCTATTTGTGATTGCAGCGGACAGATATCGTCCGCCGAGAATGTGGCTGCGAGCCGTACCCCGAGCTGACCCTGACGACCTTCGTCTGCGGCTTGCTCGTCGCTGTCCCTGAAGGCTCCAATCACCTCCAAGTGCGGGTAGTCCTGTGGCTGATCGACTAGTCGGCGCACCACAAGCAGCAGTACCTGGGTGGGGAGTGGGGCACTGCAGTATTGTAGTGGGGAAATGCGTCTGCCCGGGCCCCCAAGGGCCATGACAATGAAGCTACCATCCCTAGCCATGGTGGTGTCCAACGTGGCCTGATCGGCGTGCTGCCACTGAGCAACAATCTCATCGATTAATAACCACCACCACACTTGAGGTCGTGCGAGCTCACGCCAACACAAGTCATAAGCCTTGTCCTCAGGCAAGTGTTGCAGAGGCTCGCACAGCTCGGCAAGAGCAGCACTGATGGCGATCAGGGGGTTGACGCAGAGTCGCCAGGCCTCCGCCTCAGAGCAGCATCGCAGCCGCATGGCTCTGTCCGCGAAACTACAGATACCAAAACCGAACTGATCGACGTTGACGCGAAGCGATCCTGCGGTCAGGGACATTGGGAGCGACAGGAGCGTATCACAATCAACCATGGAGGGCAATAGATAGCGCAGGTGGTCGATTTGTGTTTCTGCCGTCCCTGGCGGAGGGGGAGCACCCGCCCTTTCCCGCCGTTCTTGGAGGATGGCCCGCTGCACCGTCCGTGTAGAAGGGTCATCGGTGGCTGCAACGTTGCTCGTGAGTCCAGTCAGATCAGGGCGATGGCGGGTGGGTTGTTCATCAACAGCTTGGATCAGAGCACTCAGGTCCTGCCGCCAGTCTGTAGGTTTAAAAACGCGGGGACAACCGGCGCTATAAAGCTCATCCGCGAACTGCGGGTCCTCCTGGACGCCCGCGCTTGCACTGACATCACGTTGAAGGACAGCATGCCCTCGCCTGTCATATTCTGCAGCAGCCAATCCACAGGAGAGATTACCGGCATCGCTGAATCGAAAAGTGGTCAGGTCATAGGTGGATCCCACGAGCGCTCGCAACCTATACCTTAGATAGGCCATGAGCTCTTGCGTGGTGTGGTCAGTGGCAACATGAGCCAAATAATAACTGCCCGGAAGTGAGGCTACCGCCCACATCGTTCCGTGTGCATCAATAGTTTGTTCTGTGGAGTCAGACGAAGCGTGCGGTTCGGCAAAGGCTGCGTACAGCCGAGATGGGGGGCGCACGCCCCGTCCTTGCCAATTCCGTAAGCCGTACAATTGAAGACGCTGACCATCATCGTCGACATCTAACGTAACGGCAAAGGGGTCGGTGGTATCGAAAAGAGGATAGAAATACGTGGACTCCTGGGGCCGGCCATGTCGGCCTGTCAGGGCTTGCTCAGGGCCTCGCAGATGCAGTTGAGCTCGGTGGCGACCTTCAGTTTTGTCAAAGACAACGACCAAAGGGCCGTGGCTTCCACTAATGGCGGAAAAAAGACGATAAGTGCCATTGGCGATGCCTTAGCCATGGCCTGGTCATCCTTGACATCCTGCGCCCAATCCGGGGGGAAGCCCCTGCGGGTGGTGGCGTCTGTCCACTGTATTAGGGAGCCCTGCAATCGCTCCCGTGCCACGTGTGAGTGCTGCTGTGAGTCTTTGATGTGCCGCCTCGCCGCTTTCAGTGAAGTCACCCGCCCGATCAACCATGCACAAATTGACGGCACCGGTAGAGCCAGCACACGCGGTAGCAGAGAAGAGGTCTATGAATGGGCTCCGCGTGCCTGCGTTCGAAGAATCTCATCACCGCGCGGGCCTGTTGGACCGTGGTGACCTCGACCGGCCTTGGCAGCTCTGGGTCCTGCTCACAGGCCCATTCTTCCAGCAGCTTGCCCTGCTGTCCATCATTGGAGTGAAGCTATTCATTGTGGTCCGTCAACCCTGCATTGCTCAGACCCACAAAAGTTTGGAAGTTATGGAGCAAGCGATTAGAGTGATTAGAGTCATTAGAGGGGTTGACGAGCACCAATCGCTGGCCTCCTTTGGCACGGATCCGGTGCCCCTGAGTGATGTAGAGGTGCGTGAGAACAACCAAAAGGGGGTCTCTCAAATCTTCCGGGGCCCATTGTCGGCCTCTGGCCTCCGACTCGGGGATCTCCAAGAAAAGCAAGCCCGGCTGCCACCGGCCCCGGGGATCACGACAGGCAGCGTCACGTGTGCTGCTGGTGGCCGCCAACCTGCCAATGTTCGGCAGGTCCGGTCTTTCGCCAGGAGTCAACCGCCACTGTACTGCTTGCGGGTATCGCACTGCGGTGATAAAGAGGTAGGGCCTGCTCCATGAGTTAGCGGGACATGATCATGCACCGTTGAGAAGAGATCCTGCTTCCCGGATACCCTGCGAACGACAAGCATACGCCGGAGCCATAGAGGCGCATCGGCGAGCACGTTGTGAGATATCATAAGCACGGCGAGAAGGGCAGCATGCTGCTGCGATGTCCAGACTACCGGAAAATCCAAAACCGCATCGATACACATCACAGCCAGGAGGAGGGAGAACGTTTTAGAGGCACCAGGGCATCCTAAAATGTTGAGGGAGGTGCGGTTCGTGCCTCGCGCAACAAGGATCGCCTGTATATGAGCTATGAGAAGGCCATCGGGGTCCTCAAGCAGATTGCTGATTAGTTCACAAAAGGCACGACCACGGATGTTGGCGGCATCTAAGTAGACCTGCGCAATCTCTCCACGCGGCACTTCCCATGTCCTCCCTACCTGCCTCATTGACCTTGACGATTGCAGCTTCTCCCTGGCCGACCAGTTGGCAGTCTCCTAAAAGAATGTCGGCTGAGCCAAACAAACAAAAAAGGCATCGGAACGAGCCGAAGTACAGGCGCTTCCCACTAAGGTCCTTTGTGCAGACCAATCAGCGCAGCAAGCCTTTGTCAAGATGATGGCGCAGGTCACATTACGGCGGCAACGGGGCCGTCACAGCCAAGTGGCCGGTCGGTGCGCAATCGAGTTGCACAAAAAGAGCCGGACTGTGTCCCACATGCGGTGAAAGACTGCTAGCCCGAAAGGCGTGTCATCGCCATCATCGCTCTGTTGTGCCAGGCCCGGGTCGGCTCTGGCAATCAGCAAAAGCCTAGAAACGGCAAGCGGAGCTGTATGCTCGACTGCTCGATCAAGGCACGCTTCAGCAGGGGTCCTTCAGCCGGGTAGCCTGCGGCCAGGAGTTCATAGACGGTGGCCGCACTCCCCGCCTTGACCGCCGTTAGCAACGCCAGATGAACAGGGTCAGGCACCAACGCAAGTTCGAGTGCCTCACGTAGCCGTCCGCCTCCGGGTAACTGACGTTCTCTGGTCACCTCGAGGACCCTGGTGAGCACCACTACAGGCTGGTCCAGCGCCCAGGCCACCGGGCACAGGTGGGGTCCCCAGACCCAGCACGTGGCGAAGCCCCCTGTAGCCTCGACAGCCCGTGTAAGCGAGAGGGGATCGTCGCGAAGCAACGAGTCGCGCAGAAGGGTTTGTTGTTCAATGACTGAGCCCTCTCCAATCGGGTTGAGGAGGATCAGCTGGTAGTTTTCGCGGACAACGATGCCTTTGGAATCGTTGGTAAAGCCGTCGCCGGACGGCAAGCATTGAATAAGCCGTCCCCACTGAGGTGCCGAATTTCACAAGGCGTGTCGCTTCCAGCCCCCCAAAACTCACCACCAACACGACGGACTATGATTTGTTGTATGTGTGGGTTTGTGTGCTTTAAGCCGTTTTGCAGAAACAGATGCAGGTTGGTTGCTTTCATGTGTTGCGGACGAGCCGGGTTGAGAAGTTCGAGTTCAAATCAAACGGGTTGTAGCTGATCTATTTTGCAGTTGGCAGTTGTGTTTCAAAGCCATGTTGCGGTCGCCTATATATCTACATTGCCGTGTTCGGCTCACCACTTCGGTGCTCCCCCTAGCGCGGACGAGCCGGGTTGAGAAGTTCGAGTTCAAATCAAACGGGTTGTAGCTGATCTATTTTGCAGTTGGCAGTTGTGTTTCAAAGCCATGTTGCGGTCGCCTATATATCTACATTGCCGTGTTCGGCTCACCACTTCGGTGCTCCCCCTAGCTGCCTCCATCAGGTGCTCTTGACCCTGGGGTCCTGATGGAGTACTTGTCGAAAGTCAAGAGCAAACTAGGGATCATCGCACCGAAGGCCCAGGGTAACCCTTAATTCCTACCTAAACCCTCTATATTGCCCCTCCAAAGGTTTTACGATAGTCCCAGAAACACCTGCACGAGCTGAACGCCACCGGGTGAAAGACCTGAGATGCGACCACGAATGCCAAACTGGTTATGCAACATATGCCCCTGCTCAAGTCCACTTCAAAGTCCAAGAAGCTGAAGAAAGCATCGTTGAAAAATCCGCCAATCCGCATCATCCACCTGAGGTTGGAGGTTTCAAGGTTAAAAGTAGCTGGAGGTTCTTCCTTAACCTACAAAGCAGAATAGTCACAAATTTCCACAGCCCGAGGAGCTGAGCACGGATCGTCGGAGTCTCGATGCACACCTGGAAGGGCTAGTTTTCCAGGCTTACAAGCTTGTGAAGGCCTCGGGCTTCGAGTTTTCCAGAAAAACAAGATGTGGAAGTTTCTGAGTTTCTCGCTGAGCATAATTCAAGCCGAATAATTCATCGGATCATCCATCTGCCATCTGACCTCATATTTGGGAGCAACAGTTGGGCTGCCGGGTTTAAGGTTTAGGGCTGAGGCAGGTCGAGTGGCAAAAGGACGAACCCACGTAGGCATCATCCATTCACGAAGCCACGCCTGGGAGGGAGGCCATGTGCATGTGCATGAAGATGAATGGGTGTGCAGCTCAGCTACAACATGTCTATTGCGTGAAAGCCAAGAAGCTGAGTGCCGAGTAGTGCAGCGACCGAAGAATAATTCATCGGTTTATCCACACCACCTGAGCTGAGATGATGGTCACTCGGGCGCCGGTTCGAGGACTCAGGGTGAAGGGGGCTGACAAAGTAAATAGGATTCAGGGTAAGTTTAGGGTTTCACAATATTTTGCCGAAGAAACTGGGCACTGAAGAATGCATCGGCCGATCATGCAACGAAAACGCCAGTCTCACCTTAGATGGGGCTTCCGCTGGAGCTCGGATGCAACGTCTGAAACTCAGGCATGACACGATTTAAATTTTTAGAAGCAGCATCCAATGGCATCCAATGGCATCCAATGGCTCATGGCCGTGCCTTAAGACGGACTGGCGAGCAGCTCGGCTACAACCAGAACTTGTCTATCGTCCGGAATCCAAGAAGCCGGGCTGAGCATGAGGAGCAGTGCCTTAAGACGGACTGGCGAGCAGCTCGGCTACAACCAGAACTTGTCTATCGTCCGGAATCCAAGAAGCTGGGCTGAGCATGAGGAGCAGTGCAGCGACCACGGAATAATTCATCGGATATCCACCCCGCCACCCTCAGCTGAGATAGGCTGACGTGATGATCACTCGAAAGCGGGCTTAGACAGCACGGCTGAACGATGTGTTTTGCCGAAGAAACTGAGCACTGAAGAATGCATAGGCCCATCATGCCATGAAAAAGTGAGCTTCCCACCTGAGATGCCATGGTCAGGGTTCGTGCTGAGTTGTATGGTACGTGCTAACCGATGAAGCTGAAAACTTGAAAACTCAGGAATGACAATGACATGGTTTAGGTTTAAACTTTTCCAAGCAACATCTGATGACACCGGAAGGCGTCACTCCGCCTTGGCGGCGGCTTCCTGCGAAGTGGTTGGACTTAAACTCCGCATGCGAATGTCGACATGCGTGCACTGCCGTCATGTGACACAACGTTGCGCCCCCACCTCTTTCGGCTCTCCATTCGATCGTGCCGCCGTCTCATTCGCCGCCTTCGCCTTCTCCCAGCTTTTTTGCATGCTTTGCAATGTTTGGAGGGACTTTGTCAAGGACTCCGTTGCCGACCATCCCGGCAGGGCGATTAAGCGATCGATTCGAAGGCTGAGCTCCTCTGTCCCGCCGGGCAGCCACTTGAAGCTGGTGTAAGCACATGGAGCCTCCAAGGTCCTCTCCCACACAGCTGAAAGCGGCGGCACGTACAAGATATCCGACGGGGTCAATGTGCACCGGGTTGCCTTGCCCTCAAGCACCAGAACCTGAATCAGCTTGTCGTCGAGATCGTTGAGGGCCTTGCGAGAAATTGCACCAATGTCCTCGGAGATGCCCAGCTCCTGACAGTGAAGGAAGCTATCAATGCAACAGGGCCGCAGGATACTGGAGACATGCAGGCACTACCTATAGTGCTACAACAACACACGGACACTCACAGTCCTTGCAGATGACCGCCAATTTGCACAAAGGTATCGTGACCACATCAAGTTTGCCAAGAAAGACATGCCGAAAAGAACACGACTCGACGATCGACCAGAAGACCCTCTCTTTCAAAATGCCCACGAGGCCGGGCACGAAGAGCGCTGTATCCGGCTTGACGGGGTTGGTGCATTCAGCCCAACCGGCATACTCGTCCACCAAGAGACGGCCACTTTCTCCAATCTTCATGAAGGTACGGCCCGTGGAGATGCAGGCCTGGCTGGTCGAGAACTGCTCTTTGAACATGTCCAGCCTGCTGTCGAAAGCAGCATTCTTTGCATAGATTCCAGGCGCTTTCGCCGCTCGGATGACATGGGCCTCCTCGCAATCATCATGCGTAGAGAGGAAACCCTTGGCCGTCAAGACCGTGAGCTCCCTCGGCTTGTCGCTGATTTTCTCGAAGAAGGTGTCATACGCTGCGCCCACACCGGCAGGACCGGCAGGCCCTTGCCCTTGCTTCTTTTGCGCCGCCTCCGCTTCTTTTTTTGCTTTGGCTTCGTCCTTTTTGCGTTTATTCTGCTCGTCCTTCTCCTTCTTCTTCTCCCTTTTCGTGCATTCCCTGATCGCTTTCGTGGTTTCGGTCATTGCACTTTGCAGTGACTGGCCCAGCACAGACCAAGCCTGGATGCAGCCCTTGCAGTTCTCGATGTCTTTGCCCAGACTGTCGACCGCTTTGCAAGACTTCAAGCCCTGGATGGCAGCAGCAAGGCTCTTCTCGCAGACAAGCAGCGAATTATTCGGCACCGGGGACATTGGAAGTTCCGACAGCAACTCCTGGATCTTTGCGTCAATGGTCTCAGGGGGGGTCTCGGTCGAAAGCATAGCATCAGCAATCCTCAATCGCTGCGTGGCAATTGCTCGGTACTCAGGGATGAGGCCACGGTCATCTTGTATCTTTTCCACCTGCACAAATTCATAAATCAAAGCTAGCAGCTACAACCAACCAATGATAGTTCCGCGCGACCTGTATGCAGGAAAGGGCAAGCCTACCAGATAGAAACTCAGAATTCGTAACACAGAAGACAGCGTGAGGAAGCAAAAGATTCGAAAGTTTGACCGGCAACCTGCCTCTTCTGACACCTTCTTGTGGATCTCTACGAAGCTTGCCTTCATCTTCTGAAAGGAGTCCCTCGCTTCCTCGTAGGCACGAAGACGAGAGACAATTAAGTCAGTGACGGCATCGGCCGAGCCGCCGTTGCCTGACTCCTCACTCTGCAGACTGTTCGAGCCAAACGAGGTCCGACGTTGCTTGCTCCGGTCACCAGCTTTGTCAGCAGCAGCGGCCGCTGCCTCGCTCCTTTTCATCTCAGCCCCGCCAGGGCCAAAAAACTGCGAGCTCCAATCGCCGTCGAAGCCGGAGCTCAAGGTCTCTTCAGCCTTGTCATCGTCCAAGAGTCCTTTGTCTGCAGCACCTTCGCGTTGAATCTCCAAGCTGCGTCTCTTACGGTTCTTGGTGTCGATATAGTCTTCCACCTTGAGCAAGACTCGTTCCGGAAAGGCTGCGTTTTCTCCAGCTCTGTCGCATATGCCATCGGCAAGCCTGGCTTTCCACTTCTCGTTGATCTCATCACCGTCGAGCTGCATCGCCTTGTAATGCCGCTCGAACTGGAAATAATCAGCCTTGATGAACCTGGTGCCTTCGTCCGACAGCATCTCGCGTGCTATGGTCTCGATGGCCCTCGCCCGGCCGTACACCGGACGTTTTTTGCCCGGGCCTTGACTCGGGCATTGGGCTTGGAACTCTCTCAGAAGCTTTCTGAAGACAGCAGGTTTTTTTTTGCACTCCTCAAACTTGTCAAGCCACTGATTGACTTTTGCATCTTTCAGCATCGCGTCCACATCCGATTTGCAGTTGTTACAGTACGGATTTTTTTTGTACTATGGCTTGACTTCGCACATCGTGCACATCAGGCCGTGGTAGGACTCGCGAGAGCCCTTGTCGGCGCTGGCGTCGGTGCCGGCTTTGGCTTTTGCTTTTGCTCGACGTTTGCTCGCAGGCGGCCCATCGGGACCACTCTCTTGCTTCGCAGCCCGCTTGGCCGCCGCCTTTGGCTCTGGCACCGGTGGGGCAGAGGAGGCTCCAAGCTCCTCCTCAAACAACTCGGATTTGTCATCGGAGAGGAAGTCGCTCATGGCTAGGATCTGCCGTTAGTTGCACTTTGCAACTGACAAATCGCAAGCGGGCACAACAAGCAACAGCTCGAAGTCTTGAATGCACCGAAATCTGCCTACCTCTGGCCTCTGTCTCAGGACTCTAGACATGTCATCGTGGCACTCATGTCACTGTCCTGCTGGGCGGCACTGCAAAACCTCAAAACCTGCACGCACAGACACAATCAACCGGCTCGAAAACTTTCGGACACAACACACTGCCAAGCAACTGACTGAGACTCTGGATGAAATGCACACGACCTCCCAACTTTTGACAGCCCCATGTTGCCCGAGTTTTGTTGTTGCTGATACCGACACATTTTGCGTCGGCTCCCGTGTGAGTCTCGTGACTCGGTCAAAGATGAGCCGGAGCCTGCACACCGCCAAGCTTCAATATAAGCATTACATCATGCATCACCAGTCCATCACTGCATACATACATTACCACTATATCACCATAACTCAATCCCCATTCATTTCAGCAAGAGTCACAACTTGAGTCACATCCCGGGCCCGATAAAACTACCTTCATTAAACCCTTGCATTATCTAATTACTAATTACTAATGACTGCTGTTGAACGGGGAAGAGTCACCCAACCACTACATGACGGCGTCAAGCTCAGCAGGTACAAAACTCAAAAGACTCCTCATCCGACATGTTATCTTCGTCGCTCCTGTTCGTGCTGAACGACCGCATCTGAAAGACAAAGTCTTGCTGGCGTGGGCAGATGGTCGACAGCATGTAACACATCCACGTGCCCATCAACGGCCTGTGCATTCCGTTTCCGGCTAGGCTGAGGCAAAAGCGATCCTGGCCGGGGTCAGTTGCCACCTTATTGCTTTCGATAAAGCGGCACCAGGATCGATCGCCAGGCACCGGGTTTGGATCCAGATGGCTCATCACTGGAATGCCCTGCATGGCCAAGTGCTCCACCGGCAAGGCGAAACGCTGAGCTCGGTGAAACCAGAGCCTAAGAAAGCAAGGTCGCTGACTCTTTACTGTATTTGCAAAACACTGCAACTGCACATGACTGCACATGAGTCACAGAGGCGGCCCATATCACAAGTACAAGACAAGATGCAGGCTGTTCCGCAGAAGGCACGGCGCGTATTGTGTTACAGAAGTCCAATCAAGATTCTGCGTAACATCCATTACGTAGTCCTCGGGTGCGGGGTCGGCCTCGGCCTGGGTTCGAAGACAGTCTTCCAGACGATGGCGCTGAGCATTCGTCAAGCACATTTTCGGATCCGGCGACCTGTTTCCAGTCACCCAAAGGCCTTTCCGCTTGAGCTTCTCGCACATGTACTCTTGCACGGTCTCATCATCAGCACAGAGTAGATCTGAGCCGGTCAAGCTCGGCTCCCTGCCAAACAAAGACAGGAACTCAGCCTGATTTGCTGAGCAGCACCATTTGTCTTTGCGAACCATTGCAGTGAGGCGTCGCGGCCGGCGAATGGGCCAACCCACATGTATCCTCAGACATGCACACTACAAGCGATTCAGAATGTGGCAGACGGATTCGCAGAGGACATCGCATAATGCAGCCGGGCGGCGGCGAGAGTGTAAACTCGAAGATGTCATACCTCGGTTGTACATCCCATGAATGAGTTGCTCCCCTGCTCCCTACATAATCAAGCCAGGCTGCATGTCGGAGAAAGCATCGTGAAGCAACGCGGTCTCGAAGCGCATCACATTTTCGTGAAAGATGACGTCGTGTGCCGAAGCCTTTACATGGCTTTTCCAATATGCAAAGACTGTAGCACTTTCGCCTGCCTCTCTCAAGGCAGATCGATTCATCGAAGAAAAATCCTGGCACGCTGTACCGGATACAGCAATGCTGAAAGAATCGTCGGCCGCAGACGCCGGTGACATAACCGGCACTTTCTCACCACTCCATAGGCACGTCGCAGTCCTGCCAGGAGGAAAATCTCATAGGAATCACAGGAACCCTCGCACGCCGATCCTTAAGCACAGAGCTGTCCTGCCGGGAGGAAAGTATTCCCGGCTTCGGGTGGAGAGCTCGTTCGACATCATCTCCAGTTTCTGCAACTTCTTGTCCGGCGCGTCGGATGCTTTCGGGAGCTTCTTCATCAACTTTCGCCTCAAAGAATCATCAGCAAAGTCCTCGACCCGGTTGAAGAGGTGCTTGCATCTTGAGGTCTTTGTCAGCGCTGTTTGTGCTTCAGGACAAAGGTCACAGCAACTCCAAGCCACGGGCGACCCAGGACACACGGGGACGTCGGAGGCCTCGACCCACTGCTCCAAGACATCCTGGAGACCTTCTTCTCCGTTGCCGGAGCCGGAGTGGTCGCTGTAGATGACCACAGGACCACGGGCCAAGATTCGGTCGAGTCTATGTTTCAGTCGTGGCACCATGCGTACAGAAAAAGCCGCCTTCTGAGCCCAGTTGTTGAACAAATCATTCTGCGTGGACGGGCCTCTCGCAAAGCCAGTCGCACTTTCCTTGTCCACTGCTCGAGCATGCTTCGGCTGCTCCGCAAAAGTCTCAGCGGCTGCTGAGGCGTGAGCCATTGGCCCTGATGTACTGCCAGCTGCCGAAGCCTGCAGTTTCCTTCCGGTCGATCTAGCCGCGGGCTTCTTGCACATCTTGCTCTGCACCGGCATCGAAGATATGCAAAAAGTGCCCGGGAAGCACCTGAGCAAGCCAGAATGCAAGAGTTCAAGGATTATGATAAGCATGCACTCACTCACGACAGCGGAAAGCAAGTCGAAAGGCTTGTGCAGCTTCCACATAAATGGCAACGTCACACTGGCGGCTTTCGTGTTACTATGTATAGTACCTAACGATTGGTTCTTTTGGGGATCAGACACTAGCATTTGAAGCCTTTAGCAAACTTTACGAGTTTGCGGCATTGTTGCAAACGTTTCAAGAGATTTCGAGAGAATTGCGAGCAGAACCTGGTACATAAAAAGAAATTGGCGCAAAAGCCCCGAACCTGTTTTTTTGAGACAGGAGGTCTGAGAGCCCGAACGGTCATGGATGGGCCCCGATGGGCCCCGAAGGTCCCCGAAGGTCCCCGAAGGTCCCCGAAGGTGGCCCGAGGTTCCCCGAAGGTCCCCGAAGGTCCCCGAAAGTTCCCCGAAGTCCCCGAAGGTTGCCCGAAGGTTGTTGGAGCCCATTTCGAAGCTTGCCCGGAAAACCCGGACAGGCCTCGAACAACCTTTGTTCCTTATTGTTACCTGTACTATGGTCCCCAGCACCCACCAGTCGGAGGGTCGAGATGTGGGTTGCGAAAGCACGACCGGCCAGGTTCCCCGAAGGTTCGGCCAAGTTCCCCGAAGGTTGGGCTGGTTCCCCGAAGGTCCCCGAAGGTTGCCCGAGGTTCCCCGAAGGTCCCCGAAGGTCCCCGAAGGTCCCCGCAGGTTCGCCTTGCACATGTAGCAAACAAGCTGTTTCAGAAAAGAGCACGTTAAGATTTCGCCCAAAAGTGTTCCAAGCACCTAAAGTTTCTTCTTGAATGCTCAGAGAACAGCGCATGTGCATCATGTGCATAACAGGACTGCAAGCACCACGGAATGTGCTCATGCCCTTGCAAGACAACTGTCGCGACGATCAGAAGTTGAATCAGAATCAGAACTCAGAAGAGCACACATCAGCCGGAGTGGTCGGCCAAAGCATCGCCAGGAACTTACACAAGCTGCCTAACTAGAAGATGAGGACGATGACGACGACGAATCGGAGGATGACGGAGACATTGAACCCGACACGTCAGAAGCATGTGCAGACTCTGCTGCACCCGGTGCAGCCGCGGCAGGTGCGGCAGCTGGGACTACAGGCAAGAAATCATCCACCCTGCACAACTCTATGGCACTCTCCTCTGGCAGCTCGTTTAGCTGGGGATGGTATGCCTGGTGCTCAATCTTGTCATCGAAGAGATGACAGCTGTTACACCAATGCCGTACCCTCCAAAGCGTGCTAAGCTCTGCTGCATGGTCCCCGGGCTTGAACGACATGGTTTTGGTGCACTTCGTTCGCTTGTTCGGGTTGTGTTCCGGTTTAGGACATGTAGCCTGCCAGGCATGAGATTCCTTGGCAGTCCCGGCGCCTTGAACCTTGAACGTGATCAAAAATGCACCCCAAGAATGCGTCTTCGCGTGTCTGCTTCGCTCCTTGGCTCTGGCTAGCCCGGCTTTGGCGGCGGCTGCTTCAGGTCGTGGCGGCGGTGGGGGAGGCACCAAGGCATCGGGACCTCCCACCCCATCAGCATGACGAGGTGCATCTTCATTGTAAGCCGGAGACAAAATGTCTGCTGCATTGCTCGCAGCGGGAGGCTCAGGCTCCTCATCATGGTCGTCAAAAAAACCCATTAGGTCGTCAATGTCGTCCTGGTCCAGTGCACCACCCCCCTCAGGGCTCGATGCTCCATGTTCGACGTCGGCGGCAGCCGCTGAGTCTTGCAGTGCAACACAGGGTTGGTCAGGTTCCGGCACAGGCTCAAGGGCTTCGAACTGAGATTCAAAAGCTGTCACACGCTTTCGTTTCGTAGTGGGTTCCAGAGCCTTCAAATTCTCCAAAGTGTCGTGCCCCAAAGACAATCTGATCAAACACTGAAAGTACTTCACCTGTGCATCATGCCGAACATGCTCAAGGCCAAGAGCCAACAATTCCTGACGATGCTCCTCGACTGCGACCATTGCCTGAAGATAGTCTCTCGAGACCATCGGATGCGATGTCTTGAAGTACCATGTGCACCCTGGCCGACCCCCGTCATCAGGGGCAAGGTCAACATCCTGTTCAGGCATGGCCAACTGGAGAGTGAGCGGCCGACCTCGTTTCGCCCTGGGGTGAAGGAGAGCTACCCAGCCTTTGTCAAGCAGGAATTGCATGCACTCGAGCCTCGTCCACTCAGCTCTGTTGTCCAGCAATCGCAATTGCAGGACGGAAATTGGATTTGTGAGGGCAACTCGAGACTTAACCCAGTGCATCCCTTCCAGTGACAGAGCCCAACCTGCACCAGTAAATTCAAGCCACCCCCGCTCAGTCATCTGCTTCAGGACCCCATCTGCAGCACCTGCCTGTTTCCTTTTAGAACGTCTGGGAGGAGGCAGAGAAAAGACCCGACCGGACTCTGGAGTTGCATCTGCACACATGAGATCTGTGACAACTTTGTCCATAGCTTCCTGACTAAAGCCTGGCAGCAATTGGCCCTGCCAAGTGAAGTGCACATCAGAAGCATCCTGGAACCGGAAGACTTTATATCGGAATAGAGCCTCATTTACAAGCGCTGTGGCCCTTGTAAGGGACTCGCCGGAGCCACGAGGAACACCTGTCGTGCCCAAGACTCTTTCTGACTCAGTGGCACCTACATCCGACAAAGGATACAACGTGACCGCCAAATCTGCTGCTTGCAAGGACGTCATGCACGCTCCCTTGACCTGCTTCAAAAGGCTAGGTCTCCAATGCTGAACCTTGAACAAGACACAACGATGATCCCTGTCGGCTTCTTCCAACGTCAAATCCTGAGAAACACACTGCTGCAAGGATGACCCCGCAGGGGTCTCGGCACTTGGGTCAGGTTCAAAACAAGCAATCTCTCCAGAACCGTCCATGACTGCATCCACACCCTGCGCTGCTGACAAGGCCGTGCACATTTCACGAAATGGAAACTCACTTCCCGCCCCCACGGCACCGGCAGCAAGAGGAAGCACAGCAGCATAGTACGAAGCACTATTTGATTTGTCAGAGCAGACTGCACGGAAGTGTTCCAAAGCCAAATGCCGTTGGAGCTCGTTGGAAGCTGCATCATGCAGCGGCAGCTTGTTCTGACTGCGGTTTTTTTTGCATGGGCCCAGGAGAACATCTTCCCACTCTGT
The DNA here is from genome assembly GCA_905221615.1 of Symbiodinium sp. CCMP2592. Lineage (NCBI taxonomy): Eukaryota > Dinophyceae > Suessiales > Symbiodiniaceae > Symbiodinium > Symbiodinium sp. CCMP2592. The sequence goes on from CAJNDT010001266.1 coordinate 47,577, forward strand.
GTATTGCGAAGCTGCATCCAGTCTGAACATCACTCGATCAGCAAAGCCAAAAGATCTCATGGCATGTTTTCTTTGCTCATCAGGAAGATCTTGCAACTTCAAGACAGCAGGAGACTTCTGAAGACCAAGATGGGTCAACACAAAGAACGGCAGCCTGACCTTGTTGAAACTATTCGCCAACTGCAACAAAATTTCAGGTTGCTTCTGCACTTGTTTCAAGAGAACTGGCAGGCGAAGAGCACTAGACACATAAGCACCGGAATGATTAGCTGCTCGATCAGTAGCTCGTTTCACGACAGCATGACGACCCTCGATGCTTCTCTCCAACAGCGGAAGGAAGGCCAAGCGTGCAATCTGTGAGCACCAAGCAAGGCAACATGCATCATTTCTGGAAGCTCCCTGAGCAAAACACAAAATCGAACTCCGGATGCGACCGCTCTCAGACAAGAAAGACTTGCAAAGCACATGGGCCCCTTCTTTGTCATCATCGGGCATGTTCGCCCACTCAGCAAGAACACGGCGAGCGGCAGCTCGCGCTTGACTCTCATTAGGATGGGCCAGCCCTAGCAAGGAGTATGGCAAGCAAGTCCAGTGGGCAAACTTTATCTGCAACATGAAGCTGAGATGCTGCAACCCAGCAACATACTCGCTGAACAGACTTGATTGTGGAGCAAACAATCTGTCGGCAGAATCCAACTTGCTTCGCACGAACTGCTGTAGGAAACCACATGCCATCTCTGGCCCTCGCCTACCTTTCATGATACAAGCGTGACCTGACAAAGGATGCTCAGGATGAACCTCCGAGACGTGACAGGGACATGTCTGGAACCACTGCAGCAGCTCATCAGGAGTTTTCATCAAAGCACGAAGCATGGACATGTAATCCCAAACACTGGCATCCCTAACGGCAACATCGAATCTCTTGGCCTGCACAGATCCACGAACATGTTCTGCAAGATCGGCGGGGTTACCGGCGGGGTTACCGGCGGGGTTCGCCTGCACAAGAGCAGCACCTGGTCCCTCAGCATCGGGGCCATCAACCTCCTCAATCCCATCCTCGGCAACTGCAGCTGCGAGCACGTCTGCGGCCGCATTTGCCACACCTGCAATGGCACGGGTAGCTCCCGACTTCCTCAAGAAAGCCTCCAGATTCCACCACTCTCGAAGTGGAGCCTCGAGAGGCTCGATTGCAGCCAAGAAATCAGATAGACTTTGCCAGCGCCAATCGATCAAGCGTTCTGAAAAGGAATCGAATCTATCCTTGTAATTTCGAGCCTGACCTTGACTGAAGCATCGTTCCTGCATCCCCTCGCGCACATGCGGGTCGCAAAGAAACACGGCCAGGGCCTGCAAATGCACTTTAAAGGAAGCAAAAGATGGCAGCTGCTCGCACATATCCGCACATATGTTGTGCATGATGTGAAGCACCCCAGGAACCTGGAGCGAATGCTGAAAGCTGATTTCTGGCCAGGGGTCCACAGCAGAGCCCAGGTCATCAAAGGTCTGAAAGGCTGTCTGATCACTGGCATCACACAATTGCGGGCAGACAACCTCGCTGGGCACTGATATGCTAGAGATCCCAGACTCCGTCCCGAAATCTGTCGTGAAAGATGAAATGGATGAGACTACTTTGCGCATTGACTTGCCACTGGCTAGCCACATACTGTGCAGAAAAGCATGTAGCTTGTGTTGCAAGTTTGACCGTTGATGTCCTAAGCCAGCCGGCGGCAGGACCACCAGCTCGAGAGACAAGTTCAATGCCTCCGAAAGCTCACGGAATTCCTGTAACAGCTCCGGACAATCTGCCAGATCTGAGAAGCTTTGAGCCTGCTCTGAAATTGCACAAAGTTTCCAGCAGTGCTGCAGCGTTTGTTCAAGCGACGTTCGGTGCCCAAGCACCTGAAGTTCTGACAGAAGCCAATCCCGCCCGCCTTGCGGACTGGAATCAAGCAAAGCATGACACGTTATGTTGCACCGTTCAAGTGCAAGCTCCTGCTGAGGCTCAGGCTCAGGTTGTGGGCAGGGTGGGTGGGGCCCGGGCGAGATCTCAAAGTAGCCTTCGAAAAGCTCCCTAAGTCGGAGACAGGTCGCTGCCTCGAAAATCAATCGCCATCGAGACATCGTCGCGGCAGACGGCGTTGCAGAGTGCTCCAGCATATGCAAAAGATCAGCAGCAACATCTTTCTGAAAAGCCATCTGCAAAGCCATGCGAAGTGCAGTATCGACCGTGCTGGAATTCTTCAAATGGGAAGCAAACATGACGGCATGAATTGCGAACCAAGCTGTGTACCGACCCCTCTGGCCAGCATCCTTCGTGGTATCATCGGCAGCATGCATGGGATTAGACCTTCCTGGAAACCAGCGGGCCATGCGCTTTCTGACCAGCTTTCCGAGTTGACCCCGTTGCAGCCTAGAACCCTCTACCTTTGAAGCTGCTACTTGCACCGGATGCAGTTCGAATGCCAGGCGGGAAGCCCAAGCACGAAGCGAGTGAAATTCCTGCTCAACGTCCTGTCTGCGATCAGGGTTTGCAGCGGTTGCTGCACAAAGCAAATCACTCCATCCGTCAAGCGTTTCAACGAGATGTTGGAAAGATCCTGTAGTCAGGCCAGCAGACGGTTCCGCTGGCTGGGATGTCAGGGCCTGAAGTTGCTTATTCTCGGCTTGCATTTTGGCATGGTATTTCAACTTTTGCAGTTCTCTGGCCAAGACTTGGGGCAAAGTTTTAGGCAAAGCTCGTCGCATGGAAATTCCCACAAAATTTAAAACTCGCTGCAAAATCAAATGGCACACAACTTTCGGCAATCCAATAGCAAAGAGCACAGGTGGCAATCGATCATTCTCTGGACGGTATACCCCTGCATTACACCATTCGTGAAAAATGCGCAAGATTGACGACTGCATGGCCTGCATGGAACCCTTGCCAAGTGCAAACATGACTGGGGCATGATATCTGCTTGCAACCGTGTCGGGTGCACATACCACATCTGTTAATGGGCTCACTGCTCGCACAGTCCAGTTGTACCGTTGCCAAAAAGGTCCTTCAATGTCCGAAAACCAGGTCTCATGCAAAGCATTCACAGGGTGCTGAAGAGTGCGCTCAGGAGCGAGCTGCAACAACACCAAGCACACAGACATTCTTCGACCATCATCTTGCACAGCCCGTCCAAGCCCCTGGTCCCCCCCGGACTCCCCCTCTCCGGCTTCGGAACGGCCTGATGGATGTTGCAAAAGCGCTGCAACAGCACTCTGCAATGCATGCTGTGATAAGCTGCCGGGAAAGTTTACAAGCAAAGGATTCTGGTCTGAAGCTGTTGCAGATGCAGGTTGACTCGTTTGGGTCCTTCTTTTCTTTCGTTGCCGGGAGTGCAAACTTGTGCACACGATACACGGCCACAGAGAAGCTTCTGCTCCGAAGTTCATGCCGTTGAAGCAATGCACATTACACACAGACACACACACACAGTGACATGTGCAGAGCTCGCACAAAGAACTGCTCAAGGGCTTGAAGGCTCGGTCTCGGTTCGGCACTCGGCGCTGGCAGAGCTGAGAACAGCAAGTTGCCGTTCAGACAAAGGACGCACTGAAAAGACTTATGTCCATCACATCAGCTTCTAGAGTGGCTACTTTTACTCCAAATGATGAAGTCAGAAGTTGCATGTGGTTCATATTGATGCCAAGTCCAGCCTGTCCAGGTGCTTCAGTGCTTCCTTTTGCTCACATCCCAAGAACATGAGCTGCATGCAGTCCTAAGTTCAGCTACAAACCCGTGTACATCGCATTTATCAAAGCCTTTGAGGAGCGAGCACAGGATTCGGATCACTGCTTGCACGACTCACAAACTTTCCTAGTGCAATCCAAGCTCATGAAAAAACACTGCAGACTACCAAGATACAAGAGATGGCAATTCTCTTCTTTCCTGCCAGACCAAGCTCAGCCAAGCTCCCAGATCACTCCCTGGCCGCAGGCCTTGCTGCGGGAACCCAGTAGCCTAGCCGATCTTTCTTATGCTCGACCATGAGACATTCCAAGAAATACCAGGAGTCTTGGGATGACAGCACTTCGCGCTCTGTAAACACCTGCCGAGCATGATAAATGGAGAGGTCCCGCAAATCCTCGATTTTCTTATCTGTGTTCATGAGAACTTCGACACTGCAACTCTCGCTGGAACCGTTGTTGAAGCATGCATCCAACCGCAAGGTCAGCCGCACACTGAAAACAGTAGCTGCTTCAACGAAAAATTGGGCCATGATCTTCCGGATGGGCTTCGCCACTATGACCTGCTGATTCTGCGTATGCTTGTAGATGAGCAGTGAAGCCTCGAGCCTGGGATCTCGCGGGCCAACTTGCGGGCTGGGACCGGTATTCAAAAGCAAAAGATGTAAAAGTAAAAGGGAATGATGACATGCTACACTGTTACTGCACTGCAAGAAACATTCGTTGGGAACAGAAATACTTGGTGGACGCACTGAACCCCAGACCACGGATACAGCATGGATAGATGCCTTCCTCCTCCTTACGGAGGACCGTCGCCCAAAGATCGCTGAGACTCGTGCTCGCAGCACGCCAACCCAAGAAAGGCCACACTGGATAGAATTCCTGAATGGAATCGTGAGGGACCACCGCATACTCCCAAGCCATGCTAGCTGACGTGCCGCAGTGCCGCTCAAGGCACAAAAGATGCCTTTCAAAACTTGACCCGCCGAGCTTCGATTCAGCTATGGAATGTGCAAGGTGTAACTCGCACTGCTTGCTTCCTTCATAAAAGGCATGCAGATGTCCCTACCGTAGGCCCTAGGTTTCAACAAGCTCTCAGTAGCCCTTTTACTTCCTTCCTGCTACAGTCGGAATCCCTGGTAGGTGGAGCCGGAAGGACACTCGGTTTTTTGGGGTGTGTGTCGATTGTAGGTGATCAACTATACCGACTTGTGTCCTTCCGGCTCCACGGTCCACAAACACTTCAGGGCCTAAGTTTTTAAAAGCCACATAGGAATCAAGATTCGGCTCAGCTCGGAGAAATTGCAGCCTCGGATGCTTGACTTGCACTTGCACTACCGCAAAGTCTGGCTTCAACCGCAACACAAAACAAATCGATCTAACCACCTCCGGAAAAGCAATATATAAGTTATAAAAGCAAAACCTACACCTATACTAGTAAACCTACACAACCTACAGTACCTACAGCTCACAGACGCCTGGACAGGTGTTCCACACCGCCCCTGAGGCCCCTGTCCAGGCGCGTTGACGCTTTTTTTAAGGTGGTGCGTCTTCCCCAGGAGGCCTACTTTTCCACCATTCAACGCCATAAACAAAATGTTTTTGACTCATACAAGTGAAGAGAAACTCTCGGCAAACATACGGAGCAGCGACCAGCCATCTCAGAACCCTCTTGCGAAAGTCAGCACACTGAGGTGGAAACCCTGCGAGGACAGTGGCTGCCCACTGGAGGTCTCTATGCAGGACGGGTTCATCGACGGAGAAGACCAAGCAGCCATCAGGTCGGTACACATTGACTGTGCCCCCCCTACCCCAGGCGCGAACTCCCTGATGAGCTGCAGCATGTCGGGGCATGACCGCCGGTTCCTCCCCAGAGGATGGCTGCCACAGGGATGCGCGGTGGCGAAGAACCGCATCATCCGCCCCCGCGGCTAGCAGCCAGCCAACATACTGGTAATGGCCCTGCCAAAGCATGTGTGTGGCCAGCACCGTGTAGAGCTTCGGTGGCCAAGGGGCGGCTCCATACCACATCATATCCACGAGCCAGCGCGGGGCTGTCGCATTGATGCCCTCAAGATCCTGCATGAGGATCTCACGAAACTGCTCCCTCAGCTCAGCGTCAAAGCAGGCCAGGAAATGAGCGGCCGTGCTGCTCGCGGCCGGCGGAGCCCGCACCCCTTGCATCCAGGTGCGCAACAAGGGGCAAAGCAACTGGCTCCTCCGTGGGCTCCACAGATAGTGTCGCAGCAAAGCGGGGAAGGCAAGCCCCGCATGCGCGACAGTCCAGACCAACGCATTCGCATGGGGCTCCCACCCCATGCGACCTTCAAGGGGCCAGCCTTGCTCTTGTGCAAAGCAGACGAGGGACAAGTCCCCCCGACGGATTTCTGGACATCGCGCCAGCGGCACTGGGACGGGCCACATCCTGGCCAAGGTTCTCGTGCCCATGCTGAGCCAGCGGCAGAACAAAGAACCAGGAGGATCGGCATGAAGACATAGGCCCGCCGACCGAACATCCTCAAGTGCCAAGGTGGCAGGGCGTGCACCTTCCAAGTAAGGCTCCTCCAAAGGCTGCATGGTGGCACCTGGATACGCGGGTACAGGGATCGCCAGAATTGGCGTCCCAACCGCCTCGAGCCTAGCTGCGGGGATATGCTGACACGGCAAGCCCTGACACCTCCTCAGACTGACAGTTAGGTGCACCAGCAGTTTACAGGCACCGGCAGGCACGCGCACTCAAGATGCTACTTTCAGTACTTTGCAATCCTAGACTAATGGCCATGCCGAGCGGGGAGACGGGCCCAAGGCGCTCATGCTCTATCATGGACACATCCGCACGGGCTTCCAGCAGATGCCATAGCATAGCCGCCGGGATGGTCGCCCTCCTGACTAGTAGATATTCAAGCAGGTCCCCATCCATCGGCAGGGCACAACTCGCCCTGGCCACTAAGAGCGTATGCACCATGCCCTCGAACCGCGCCGGGATTGGGTCCATGCTGAGGACACGGCCCAGTAGGGTTTCAGTCTTTTTTTTTGGCGTATGCGGGCCTCGTCGACTACGGCTGTAGCACTCGGTCCCTACAAACGAACAAACAAACAAACAACCGAAAACAGCGGTGAAACAAGATACCTAATTAGAGAGGGCGGAACTAGCTGCGGCGCCCAGGCTTTGCCGGGGTTTGCCGTTCAGCACCTGCTACGGGTCCTCAGCGATCGTTCCACAACAACAGTGGGCCGTCGCCCAAAGTTGCCCAAGACCGGCAGTGGAGCCCAAGTCAAGGCTCCGGCCGCCGTTCTAGTTCCGTCGAACAACGGTCGGCCCCGAGGTCCTGTTGTGTCCCGATCGTGCACGCAAAAAATCCACAAGTCCAAAAGCCCAAGGCCATCGGCAATGGAAACACCCGTCGACGTATGTCGAAAGGTTGGACAGTGTGGCCAGCCAATGAGTCCAAGGTCTAAAAGGGCCTCGCTCCTAGGCAGAGGGCCATTCATCGAGCATGCGCTGCATGTCGTTGCCACTTCGTGGAAAGTGGGATTCTCGCAGAAGGTACAGCAATTGGAACTGGCCCTCATCATACAAGGCTTTGAGGCGGTGGAAGCCGTACTGGAGGGTGTCTAGGTCTAGTTCATGAAGATGCGGCATAAGCTCATTGGAAATGAAAGGGAGCTGGATGCCAGGGCCAAGTCCACCCTGCTCGATGAAAGCATGAGCCGCTGCACGCCACTCGTCTTGTCCCCACGTGTGCCCGAGACGATATCGCGGTTGGTTACCGTCGGGCAGAACACCCTGATTGGATTCCTGTGCCACTAAGCGATGGATCAGAACTTGGGCCCGACAGTCCCATGCATCAAAGTGGGCATAGCGCCACAGGCGTACAGGGAAGTAGAAGTCCATTTTCCGAGGGCCGCGTAGCCAAAACACAACAACGGCACTGAGCTCCCAACCCCGGGTGATGGCAGCCGTGCGGAGACGACACAATGCGGCGTGCAAAAGTCCAGCAGACTGGAGGGGAAGAGCGGGCTGCGCCCGCAATCCCAGGGAGGCATCATCAAGGGGAAGCAGGAAACGAAACGTGCCTTTACAGAGGCCGGGGTAGGAGAACATCTGTGGATCGAAATCGCCGCGCCTTGCAGGGAGAAGTCCACGATGACAGCCTTCCATCACGCGGGCAGCAATCGCGATTTGGGGTTGGCCAACCAGAGAGGTCGGGACCTCCGCCTTGACTCGGAGCTCAACAAACTGCAGGCCATTATGCTCGACTGGTGCAACACGTACAAGCTGCAAGAGGGGAGCCGCCTCAGGCTCGTCGGTCAGGGCCCTGGCTAGATAAAACACGAGCTGCACAGGGAGCAATGGAGAAGTGGAGTCCCTTGCTGCGGATCTATGTGCGTTCCGCCTGCAGCCGCGGGTCGCCGGGTGTTGGAACCGGTGGCGTTTGCCGGCCTCGGCGGGATCTCTCCGAGGTGCGAGAGACATTTGGATGAGGCTACCGTCGCGGACAGGTGACTTGATACCCGCTTTGGCATTGGGAAGCCAGAAACGGAGTCCATCCAGCTCGTCCAATAGCAACCACCACCATATCTCCGGACGCGCCAACTCATACCACGAAAGATCAAAAACTCGACCTTCTGGCAGCCGTAGCACCGGGTCACAGAACTGGGCAAGGGCAATGGATACTGCCAAAATGGGTGTGAAGCACACCCGGAAAGCCTCACTGGGCGTGCAGTGTCTCAGCATGAGTGCACGATCGGCAACATCCACCACGCACGCGCCGAAGTTCTGAGGGCTGATCTTCACTTCGCATGCCGGCAGCGAAAGGGGAAGCGGTAGGAGGGAGAGGCAATCTTCTCTGCTGGGAAGAAGGTCCCGTAGAGCCGTTGCACTATCAGGGCCCTCGATGAGCCGCTGTCGTCTGCCCGTGGCCTGAAAGCTGCGCAGGATCGCATGTTGTTCTCCGAAGTCATCCTCTTCCTCAGGCGGAACACTCTTGCTGGAGATTGCATCGACCCCTGGCACCAGACGGTCAGGCGGGATGTCAACAGCATCCAGCAATGTAGCCACACGCTGGCTCCATGCAGTGTCAGGGGCCTTGGAGACGGAACTGTCAGGCCAGGATCCTCGTGAGTAGGCACGCCGTCCTCTGGATCGGGTGAGGCAAATCCATCGGTATTGTAGAGAGCACGGGGCAAACTGGTGGTGGCAGACGGTGGGAGAAGAGCCGCTGGCAGGCCAAATTTTTGCAGTAGCGTCGACAGAAAGTGTTGGAGCCTCCCCAGCAACATCGCGTCAACTGTGTCAGAAGCAATGGCATAAAGGTAGAAGACGCCAGGGACGGAGGACCAGCACCTCTGCAGCCTCGTGCCCCGACACACGGTTGTTTGCGTGTCAATCACAATGTGTGCCCCGATTGAAGACCGATGATGCGTGGAAGGAAGGCAGCATAAGCTCGCTTGGGCGGCTTCAAGCCCATCCCCTACGAAGGCGGTGGAGGCTAAAGCGTGGCGGGTTCGTGAACTCCAGCAATCCACAGATGGGGTTTTTGGTGTCGAGCACCGGGTAAAATGGGCAACAAGTTGTGGGGCGAGGCCCACTCGGCGCTGGGATGGACTCTTGGTTTGCAGGCCACCAAGCAGTGCGCTTCCCTCCTTCTGAAGTTTGGCACATGGCTGCCTCTCCAAAGAGCAGTTGTTTCGGACTTTGAGCCGGGAGTCGGCATGCTTCTGCAGGCCAGGGCCTCCGTGTCGGACGTCTGTGGAGCCAACAACGTCATGCTCCTTGCTGTTCGCGCGGATGCTACAGGGGAGGCCCTTCGAGGCTTCCTTCGATTCTGTAGGAAAAAAGAGCTCCTGCAAGTGGAGCTTCCCAGCCCAAAAACAGCCCACGTAATACAGCAAGCAATCGAAACAGTTGAAGCTAGAAGCTGAGATTAACATCCACCAGTAGATGCCGCAAAATCCTCGCATCAGCGTGCCAGCATTTAGCCGCAGCAAACTTATCAAGAGCATTACCACAGGAGGGCGGCGAGCCTCATGTGCATCAGAGGTGAGCCTGTTTAACGTCTTCGGTCTCGACCCAAACTGCAGATAGCAGACGTGCTTTTTGCAGCCTTACTTCAAAGCAGCAAATCCAAATGCAGCGCAAGATGTGCGATGGAACTGGGCCACACCTGCAGCCACTGTCCTGAACATCTTCTTCAGTTCCACTCTTCTCTGAAACATAATGCGCGAGCTGGAGAAACCAGGGGAACCCACATGTACCCCACAGGGAACCGAGCTGACACACTGCAAGAGCCAAGGGAGCCCGCCCAGACCTTTGCGCAATATATGCTGGGAAAACCATGGGAACCCACTTGCAATGCTGCAAAAAGCAAGGAACCCACAGGGAACCCACCGTCGATGCTGTTAAACCATGGTAACCCATTAAAAATGCTACAAAAAACAAGGAAACCCACAGGGAACCCAGCTGACATGCTGCAAAAGCCAAAAGAGCCTATTGGAAAACCATGGGAACCCACTTCAAACGCTGCAAAAACCCGGGAACCAAACAGAGAACCCACCGTATCGACGGTGAAAAACCATGGGAGCCCACTTAAAAATGCTGCAAATCTAGGGAACCCACAGGGAACCCACCGTCCATGCTGCAAAAACCATGGGAATCTACAAGACAGCTAAGTGAAGAACATACACAGACCACCCGAAATGCTGCAAAAAACAAGGGAACCCATATGTTGCCCACCTGAAGTGTTGCAAAAAACAAGGGAACCCACAGAGAATCCACCGTCGACATTGTCAAAAACCATAGGAACCCTTTTAAAAATGCTGCAAAAACCCGGGAACCAAACAGAGAACCCACCGTATCGACGGTGAAAAACCATGGGAGCCCACTTAAAAATGCTGCAAAACTAGGGAACCCACAGGGAACCCAACGTCCATGCTGCAAAAACCATGGGAATCTACAAGACAGCTAAGTGAAGAACATACACAGACCACCCGAAATGCTGCAAAAAACAAGGGAACCCATATGTTGCCCACCTGAAGTGTTGCAAAAAACCAGGGAACCCACAGAGAATCCACCGTCGATATTGTTAAAAACCATGGAAACCCATTTAAAAATGCTGCAAAAACTAGGGAACCCACAGGGAACCCACCGTCCATGCTGCAAAAACCATGGGAATCTACAAGAAAGCTCAATGAAGAACATACACAGACCCACCCGAAATGCTGCAAAAAAACAAGGGAACCCATATGTAGCCCACCTGAAGTGCTGCAAAAAACAAGGGAACCCACAGGGAACCACCCCATCTGCTGCAAAAACCAAGGGAACCCACTTACACACCCTTTGGGTAGTATAACACTATTAGAACGGTGGAAGGTCCCAGACATGCCGGAGTCAATCAAACTCAGTTGGCAGCTGAGTATCATACCACCGGCTTTGTCCTAAGGGTGAAATCATTTGCCCGCCACCTCTGGGCTCGTTCAGGTTCCCTCGTCTGTATCCTCACACCCTGCAGCATACAATCTCGAATCAAACTACGGCGGATCAGTAGAGACAATTTCGGATCCAGATTTCCCATGCTGCGCGTTGCTCTACGTAAAAAACTACGGCGCTCAGCTTCGACCTTGCAACAGGCTCAACATTTCAGAAGCGAATGAGCATGATATGACGGGCTCACATTCGTGCATTCGGAAAAACCTGCTAGATGTCAACAAAGAGTTTTGGCTGCCCACATGGACTACAGCAAGGCTCACTTACTCATCCTAAACCCTACACCTACACCGCAACGCAACCACGTTTTGTGGCCTTCAGAAAAAGAAGGCTGGGATTACGTCAAAGCAAGGCTTCGTCACTGACTAGCCGGAAAGTTCACCAGCTGCTCAGGCAACAGTTTGGGCAATCGTTAGTTTCCGAGGGACCTCTAGGGAACCTTCGGGGCCTCTGGGCCTCTCGCACACAGCACTCAGACAGAGCGGGCACGCTCCACACTTTTCATTCTGCTGTTCTTCAGCAGTCCGAGTCTTGAGCCAAGCCCGGCACGGCTTGAGGCTTCAATACACAGCTCTCTGGACTTCAAACACTTCACAGCTCGTGAGCACTGAGCACTAACAGCGAACTTGGGCTTCAGCTCTCTAAACACTAGAACTGGCTCCTGATGCCTCTTAGGCATCACGCTGTAGCTCTGGCGAAAACAAACAGGCTTGAGACTCTTCACAAACACTCCAAGCGTCCGCAAAGCTCATTCTGAGGTTCGGGCGGTACGACCGACAGGCGGACCGACCGACCGACTGACCGACCAACAAACCGACAAAACAAGGTTTCGAAAACATGCGAAATGGTTTCGTTCCAAGCTTTCACCATGCCAAAATAAATTTCACATGACATGCAAAACAATCAACTGCAATGCTCATACATTCACTGGCTCAGATGGTAAACCTCATTGCCAAATGGCAAACCCCACTTCGCAGAGTTATCGCTTTCAGTGCCGAACTGAAAGCCCACAGCGCTTCTGCCTGCTTGGACAAAAGACAATGCTTGCAGGAACCTGCCCAGCGCCAGTTTTGAGCTTTGGGAGTCTTAACTGCTTCTAGAACCTGCCAAGGCCAGTTTTGAGCTTTTGAAGCCTCTTAAATGTTTCTAGAACCTGCCTAAGGCCAGCATTCAGCTTCAGGAGCCTCTTAACTTAACTGCTTCCAGAACCAGTTTTGAGGTTTTGGAGCACAAGCAAGAGTCGAGACCAGCCCTGTTCACCGTTTTTTCAAGAAGATCTTCATTTGTGGGGATTTGGGCGCAAAAATTCTCTAGGAGACTGCAGGCGTTACGGTTTTACTGGAGCCGTGGGAACATTTTCAAAAGGCTTTCGTTTTTGGAGATTGTGCGCAAATTCGACTTTTTTTCAATCTTTAGCCAGACTAGAGTTCCGGCACCGTTTTCAAAAAAAGGTCTTCATTTTTGGGGGTTGGACGCAAAAATTGTCTTCTCTAGGAGACTGTTGCGTCACGGTTTTGACGGAATTTTTAGAGGACTCCGTTTTCAAAAGGCCTTTGTTTTTTGGAGGTTCAACGCAAAAATTCACTAGGGGATTGTTGGCGTGACGGTTGACGGAATCTTTAGGCTCTACTCCAGACTAGAGCCTTGAGCATAGGTTTTTGGAGTGTTCCGGAACCCAGGGTTCGAACTCCCGGGGGGCCCGGGGGGGGGAGGGGAATATATAACTCCGGAACTCAGGGTTGAACCCTGGGTTCGAACTTCTCGAACCCAGGTTGAACCTGGAGTTTGAACTCTATGTTCAAACCTGGGTTCGGGAACTCTATGTTCGAACCCGGGGTTCGGGAACTCTATGTTCGAACCCTGGGTTCGGGAACTCTATGTTCGAATCCGGGGTTTGGAGAACTCCACGTTCGAACCCGGGGTTCGGGAACTCCTCCCCCCTTCCCAGAGAGTCCGAACCCTGGGTTCGGAACTCTATGTTCGAACCTGGGTTTGGGGAACTCTATACCAGAACCCCGGGTTCCGGAACCCCCCCCCGCTTCCCCCAGCGAGTTCGAACCCTGGGTTCGGGAACTCTATGTTGGAACCCGGTGTTTGGGGAACTCTATGTTGGAACCTCGGGTTCTGGAATTCATCCCCCCCCTGGGGCGTTCGAACCCTGGGTTCCGGAACTTCACGTTTGGAGGGACTGCGCCCCCCCCAACCCCCCCGCTGTTTTTAGAAGCTTGCCGAAAACAAAGAAAAAGACTGCCAATGACCAGTCCCTGCCACAAAAGAAGAAAAAACCACACACACGAAACCGCTTTATGGGTGGTTTTTGCGAAGAAATATAAGAAAGACAAAACAAAGAAAAAGATTGTCAAGGAGGAGGAGTTGAAAAAGACTGCCAAGGACCAATCCCTGCCACAAAAGAAGAAGAAGCCACACGAAACCACTTTATGGGGGGTTTTGGCGAAGAAACGCAAAGAAAGACAAAACAAAGAAAAAGATTGTCAATGACGAGGAGTCTTTCTTCTCAGGGGGCTTCAGAAGGACATAAAGTCTCCTACGAGAATGAAGACGCGAACAAATGAACCGGGTTCTAGACTCCCAGAGTTCGAACGGGGTTCGAACACCAACAATCACCAAACAAAAGGAGAAGAAGCCACTCGCTTTGTGGGGGGTTTTGCGAATAAAATTACTGAGAGACACTACAATGACAGACACCACAAACTCAACTGCAAGCACAACAAAAGAAGAAGAAGACACACGAAATCGCTAATGGTCGTTTTTGCGAAAAAATAAAATGAGAGAACAAGAAACAATGATACAAGAGTTCGAACTCTGGGTTCGGAAACTCCATGTTCGAACTCTGGGTTCGGAAACTTTGTGTTCGAGACCTGGGTTTCAACTCCGACTGGGTTCGGAAACTCGTATGTTCAAACCCTGGGTTCAAACTCTTCGCCTTTCAGGTTCAACTCCAGTTCAAGAAGTTCAGAGTTGAGTTCAACTTGGAGTTCAACTTAAAGTTCGAACGCAGGGTTCGGAGGGAACTTCGATGTTTGAACCCTGGGTTCGAGGCTCCGAACTCTTAGTTCGGAGTTCTAGAACCCTGGGTTCGGAACTCTAAGTTCCAAACCTTGGGTTCGAACACCCCCCCAAAAACCTATGAGAGCCTTACAGAGGAGGCCCTTCCAAGCATCCTAGAGAACAGCTTCCGGAATTGGCTCCGTAATTCGAGCGTTCTTTTGGCCCATGTGTTGCAACGATGTCCGACGTGGAAGCACCTCCTGTTCCTCCCCCCCAAAGAGTGGAGTTGCCGCAGGAGTGTAGAACGTCCTTCGTAAATAAATGGTCCTTCCTCGTCTGCCTGTTGCTAGGAGACTTTGTCCGCCCGTCTGGCCCGCCTGCGACAGGAGCGTCAGGATGCAAAGGTGTGGTATTGTCTGCGTGTCTACAAGATGTCTTGATTGTCTTTCTTCCAAAGCAGGTAGAAGCGCGCAGAGTCGCTAAGATCCTGAAAGCAGAGCAAAAACGACTTCGCAAGGCATGGTTCTGTCTGCTGCCCCGTCGAATGTAGATGTTTGAACTTGCCCAGGCCAAAACAGTAGCACGGCAGCTTTCTGAATCGCAGTACTTAACCCTTGTCGTTTCTCACACGATGGCGCAAATATATTTACCCGCGTTGAGCCCGGCACTGAGAGTGATCAGCGGGCAGTGAGCTTCGCTGTCGCCTCTCTGGTGTTGAACTGTTGCCCCAGCAGCGAGTATTTGTTGAGCAGTGACTAAGCTCTGCCAGCTTTTAGTACGTGAGTCAGTGAGTGTGAATGAGTGAGCTTTGCTGCGACGAACGTCTGCCTGCAGCGCGTAAATTCTTCTTCGGTGTCGGGTGAGCAGTGACCAAGCTTCGCTCTTTCTTTTCCAAGGGAATGAATGTTTACGGCTTTGAGCCCGGCGCTGAGAGTGGTCAGCGGTGCGAGCCCTGCCGAAGCAGTGGGTGAGAGAGCTTGGATGTGACCCGAACTGTTGCGTGGCAGCTAGTAACTTCTTCGTCTTCGGTTGAGCGTGAGCGGTTCAGCAGTGTGCAAGCCTTGTCTGAGGCAGGGCACGAATGTTTTACGGGCTTTGAGCCCGGCACTAAAAGCGATGACTCTGCGGAGTGGGGTTTGCCATCTGGCAATGAGGTCTGCCATCTTAGCCAGTGAATGTATGAGCATTGCCCAAACTGTTGCCTGAGCAGCTGGTAAACTTTCCGGCTAGTCAGTGACGAAGCCTTGCTTTGACGTAATCCCGGCCTTCTTTTTCTGAAGGCCACAAAGCGTGGTTGCGTTGCGGTGTAGGGTTTAGGATGAGTAAGTGAGCCTTGCTGTAGTCCATGTGGGCAGCCGAAACTCTTTGTTGACATCTAGCAGGTTTTTCCGAATGCACGAATGTGAGCCCGTCATATCATGCTCATTCGCTTCTGAAATGTTGAGCCTGTTGCAAGGTCGAAGCTGAGCGCCGTAGTCTTTTACGTAGAGCAACGCGCAGCATGGGAAATCTGGATCCGAAATTGTCCGCTTGCAGAAAGCTAGGACAGGCAGACTCTACGGATCCGCCGCAGTTTGATTCGAGATTGTATGCTGCAGGGTGTGAGGATACAGACGAGGGAACTTAAACGAGCCCAGAGGTGGCGGGCAAATCATTTCACCCTTAGGACAAAGCCGGTGGTATAATACTCAGCTGCCAACTGAGTTTGATCGACTCCGGCATGTCTGGGACCTTCCACCGTTCTAATAGTGTTATACTACCCAAAGGGTGTGTAAGTGGGTTCCCTTGGTCTTTGCAGCAGATGGGGTGGGTTCCCTGTGGGTTCCCTTGTTTTTTGCAGCACTTCAGGTGGGCTACATATGGGTTCCCTTGTTTTTTGCAGCATTTCGGGTGGGTCTGTGTATGTTCTTCAGATAGCTTTCTTGTCGAGTCCCATGGTTTTTTCAGCATGGCCGGGGGTTCCCGGTGGGTTCCCATGTTTTGCGCATTTTTTACGTGGGTTCCCGATGGTTTTTCAACATATCGACGGTGGATTTCCTGTGGGTTCCTTGATTTTTTTGCAGCACTTCAGTCGGGCACATCGGGCTTCCCTTGTTTTTTGCAGCATTTCGGGTGGGTCTGTGTATGTTCTTCATTTAGCTTTCTTGTAGATTCCCATGGTTTTGCAGCATGGACGGTGGGTTCCCTGTGGGTTCCCAAGTTTTTGCAGCATTTTTAAGTGGGTTCCCATGGTTTTTAACAATATCGACGGTGGATTCTCTGTGGGTTCCCTTGTTTTTTGCAGCACTTCAGGTGGGCAACATATGGGTTCCTTTGTTTTTTTGCAGCATTTCGGGTGGGTCTGTGTATGTTCTTCAGATAGCTTTCTTGTCGAGTCCCATGGTTTTTGCAGCATGGACGGTGGCCTGTGGGTTCCCTAGTTTTTGCAGCATTTTTAAGTGGGCTCCCATGGTTTTTCACCGTCGATACGGTGGGTTCTCTGTTTGGTTCCCGGGTTTTTGCAGCGTTTGAAGTGGGTTCCCATGGTTTTCCAATAGGCTCTTTTGGCTTTTGCAGCATGTCAGCTGGGTTCCCTGTGGGTTTCCTAGTTTTTTGCAGCATGTTTAATGGGTTCCCATGGTTTAACAGCATCGACGGTGGGTTCCCTGTGGGTTCCTTGCTTTTTGCAGCATTACAAGTGGGTTCCCATGGTTTTCCCAGCATATATTGCGCAAAGGTCTGGGCGGGCTCCCTTGGCTCTTGCAGTGTGTCAGCTCGGTTCCCTGTGGGGTACATGTGGGTTCCCATGGTTTCTCCAGCTCGCGCATTATGTTTCAGAGAAGAGTGGAATTGAAGAAGATGTTCAGGACAGTGGCTGCAGGTGTGGCCCAGTTCCATCGCACATCTTGCGCTGCATTTGGATTTGCTGCTTTGAAGTAAGGCTGCAAAAAGCACGTCTGCTATCGGCAGTTTGGGTCGAGACCAAAGACGTTAAACAGGCTCACCTCTGATGCACATGAGGCTCGCCGCCCTCCTGTGGTAATGCTCTTGATAAGTTTGCTGCGGCTAAATGCTGGCACGCTGATGCGAGGATTTTGCGGCATCTACTGGCAGATGTTAATCTCAGCTTGTCGCTTCAACTGTTTCGATTGCTTGCTGTACGTGGGCTGTTTTTGCGCTGGGAAGCTCCACTTGCAGGAGCTCTTTTTTCCTACAGAAAACGTAGGAACCGCGAAGGCCTCCCCTGGCGGGAAATATCTTGTGAACAGAACAAAGCCCTTGTCTTGAAACGGCAGCCGATGGCAAGTTTGGCAAATGTTCCACAAGTATCTCTCACATTTCACAGCATGTTGAGCTTTCTTGGACGTTGATCCAAACAGCAGCGGAAGGAATTTATGGTTTTTTTTCCTGCGTTTTTTTTCCAGCTGAAACGCGGTTCCAAAAGCAAAAGCTCTAGTCCGGCACCGAAACGGGGCCGCCCGATTGTTTGGCTTTTTTCGTTGGACATACAAGCTGCACGCAAACAAAAAAAATTCGGGTCCCCAGATTAAGAACTCCGATTGGGAGCCATTTCTGGGCCCAGTTATGTGCCGTTTTTTTTCGTCACGATGCCCCCTCGTGTGCCGCAGCTGGGCCGGGCCGTGCAACAGTAATATAAACCTCGCCAGCTCTGTTTTGCATTTGGCCGGTTTCTTCAAACTCTCAAAATAACAAGTGGAACGCTCGCAAACATGTGAACCTTGCAAACAGAACTTTCTCACACAGAGGAGGCCCTTCCAAGCATCCTAGAGAACAGATTCCGGAATTGGCTCCGTAATTCGAGCGTTCTTTTGGCCCATGTGTTGCAACGCTGTCCGACGTGGAAGCACCTCCTGTTCCTCCCCCTCAAAGAGTTGAGGTTGCCGCATGAGTGTAGAACTCCTCGTAATACATGGTCCTTCCCTCGTCTGCCTGTTTGCTAGAGACTTTGTCTGCCCGTCTGGCCCGCCTGCGACAGGAGCGTCAGGATGCAAAGGTGTGGTATTGTCTGCGTGTCTACAAGATGTCTTGATTGTCGTTCGTCCAAAGCAGGTAGAAGCGCGCAGAGTCGCTAAGATCCTGAAAGCAGAGCAAAAACGACTTCGCAAGGCATGGTTCTGTCTGCTGCCCCGTCGAATGTAGATGTTTGTGAACTTGCCCAGGCCAAAAAAACAGTAGCACGGCAGCTTTCTGAATCGCAGTAAATTAACCCTTGTCGTTTCTCACACGACGGCGCGAATGTTTTAACGCGCATTAAGCCCGGCACTGAGAGTGATCAGCGGTCAGTGAGCTTCGCTGTCGCCTCTCTGGTGTTGAACTGTTGCCCCAGCAGCGAGTATCTGTTGAGCAGTGACTAAGCTCTGCCAGCTTTTAGTACGTGAGTCAGTGAGTGTGAATGAGTGAGCTTTGCTGCGACGAGCGGCTGCCTGCAGCACGTAAAGCAGTGACCAAGTTTCGCTCTTTCTTTTCCAAGGGAATGAATGTTTACGGCTTTGAGCCCGGCGCTGAGAGTGGTCAGCGGTGCGAGCCCTGCCGAAGCAGTGGTAGTAACTTCTTCGTCTTCGGTTGAGCGTGAGCGGTTCAGCAGTGTGCAAGCCTTATCTGAGCCAGGGCACGAATGTTTCACGGGCTTTGAGCCCGGCACTAAAAGCGATGACTCTGCGGGGTGGGGTTTGCCATCTGGCAAAGAGGTCTGCCATCTGGGCCAATGAATGTATGAGCATTGCCCAAACTGTTGCCTGAGCAGCCGGTAAACTTTCCGGCTAGTCAGTGACGAAGCCTTGCTTTGACGTAATCCCAGCCTTCTTTTTCTGAAGGCCACAAAACGTGGTTGCGTTGAGGTGTAGGGTTTAGGATGAGTAAGTGAGCCTTGCTGTAGTCCATGTGGGCAGCCAAAACTTTTTGTTGACATCTAGCAGGTTTTTCCGAATGCACGAATGTGAGCCCGTCATATCATGCTCATTCGCTTCTGAAATGTTGAGCCTGTTGCAAGGTCGAAGCTGAGCGCCGTAGTCTTTTACGTAGAGCAACGCGCAGGATGGGAAATCTGGATCCGAAATTGTCCGCTTGCAGAAAGCTAGGACAGGCAGACTCTATTGATCCGCCGCAGTTTGATTCGAGATTGTATGCTGCAGGGTGTGAGGATACAGACGAGGGAACCTGAACGAGCTCAGAGGTGGCGGGCAAATGATTTCACCCTTAGGACAAAGCCGGTGGTATAATACTCAGCTGCCAACTGAGTTGGATTGACTCCGGCATGTCTGGGACCTTCCACCGTTCTAATAGTGTTATACTACCCAAAGGGTGTGTAAGTGGGTTCCCTTGGTTTTTGCAGCAGATGGGGTGGGTTCCCTGTGGGTTCCCTTGTTTTTTGCA
This sequence comes from Symbiodinium sp. CCMP2592, assembly GCA_905221615.1. NCBI lineage: Eukaryota > Dinophyceae > Suessiales > Symbiodiniaceae > Symbiodinium > Symbiodinium sp. CCMP2592. The sequence continues at coordinate 67,162 of CAJNDT010001266.1, forward strand.
GCACTTCAGGTGGGATACATATGGGTTCCCTTGTTTTTTGCAGCATTTCGGGTGGGTCTGTGTATGTTCTTCAGATAGCTTTCTTGTAGATTCCCATGGTTTTTGCAGCATGGACGGTGGGTTCCCTGTGGGTTCCCTATTTTTTGCAGCATTTTTAAGTGGGTTCCCATGGTTTTTAACAATATCGACGGTGGATTCTTTGTGGGTCCCCTTGTTTTTTGCAGCACTTCAGGCGGGCAACATATGGGTTCCCTTGTTTTTTGCAGCATTTCGGGTGGGTCTGTGTATGTTCTTCAGATAGCTTTCTTGTCGAGTCCCATGGTTTTTGCAGCATGGACGGTGGGTTCCCTGTGGGTTCCCTAGTTTTTGCAGCATTTTTAAGTGGGTTGGTTCCCATGGTTTTTAGCAATATCGACGGTGGATTCTCTGTGGGTTCCCTTGTTTTTTGCAACACTTCAGGTGGGCAACATATGGGTTCCCTTGTTTTTTGCAGCATTTCGGGTTGTCTGTGTATGTTCTTCACTTAGCTGTCTTGTAGATTCCCATGGTTTTTGCAGCATGGACGGTGGGTTCCCTGTGGGTTCCCCAGTTTTTGCAGCATTTTTAAGTGGGCTCCCATGGTTTTTCACCGTCGATACGGTGGGTTCTCTGTTTGGTTCCCGGGTTTTTGCAGCATTTGAAGTGGGTTCCCATGGTTTTCCAATAGGCTCTTTTGGCTTTTGCAGCATGTCAGCTGGGTTCCCTGTGGGTTCCCTAGTTTTTTGTAGCATTTTTAATTGGTTCGCATGGTTTAACAGCATCGACGGTGGGTTCCCTGTGGGTTCCTTGCTTTTTGCAGCATTGCATCGTGGTTTCCACATGGTTTCCTAGCATATAGATTGCGTCAAAGGTCTGGGCGGGCTTCCCTTGGCCTCTTGCAGTGTTAGTCAGTCGGTTTCCCTGTGGGGCACATGGGGTTTCCCATGGTTTCTCAGCTCAGCGCATTATGTTTCAGAGAGAGTGGAAACTGAAGAAGATGTTCAGGAACATGGCTGCAGGTGGTGGCCCAGTTCCATCGCACATCTTGCGTCCTGCATTTGATTTGACTGCGTTGAAAGTAAGGCTGCAAAAGCACTCTGCTTATCTGCAATTTTGGATCGAGCCCAAAACGTTAACATGCTCACCTCTGATGCACATGAGGCTCGCCGCCCTCCTGTGGTAATGCTCTTGATAAGTTTGCTGGGGCTAAATGCTGGCACGCTGATGCGAGGATTTTTCGGCATCTACTGGCAGATGTTAATCTCAGCTTGTAGCTTCAACTGTTTCGATTGCTTGCTGCACGTGGGCTGTTTTTGCGCTGGGAAGCTCCACTTGCAGGAGCTCTTTTTTCCTACAGAATCGTAGGAAGCCTCGAAGGGCCTCCCCTGTGCGGGAAAGATCTTGTACGAACAAGAGCAGAAGCACTTCTCTTGAAA
>CAJNDT010001267.1:0-7500 GCA_905221615.1 Symbiodinium sp. CCMP2592
TAAAGCAGTTGACGGACAATGATGACACGAGTGGGATGATGAACCTGCAGAGCAAGTTTGTGAGAGATTGGAGGTTTCGATCCAATGCAGCGGGCACGGCGTGGTCCTGGGTGAGGCGATCCCGCCTTGTAGCAAAGGAGTTTAGGTTCATCGACCCAACGATGGAACATTTGTATGCCCCTGCTTCATTGGCATGCCTTCAGAAGTTGTTTGCAAGCCTCGCATGTTCATGCCCAAAACTTCGCTTGTACACGGGGGACATCAAAGACGCATACCTCACAGTGCCACAACGTCGACCGACTTTCATTCGTCTTGATGGATTCATCTTTGAGCTGTTGTTCAACTTACCAGGCCAACGAGCTGGCGCTCGCGACTTCTACGACAAGTTGGCTGGTGTGATGACTGGAGATGGACTTGAAGCTTTTGAAGCAGCTCCGGCTTTATTCATTCAGCCTAAGAAGATCGGTGTTTCCACACATGTAGATGATTTGGAGATTCTGAGCACAGATGAGCGTGTTGATCAGTTGAAAGCCAAGTTGAAGGGGGCAGGTTTGAGTTTTTCCATCGAGGGCCCGTGCACGTTTGAAGGGGGAGAGTGTCACTTCTTGAAGCGGAAGTTCACGGGCACGGGTGAAGGGATTCTGGTGAGTCAAGATGGAAAACACATAGAGAAACTCGTTGAGCTCCTTGGATTGCAGAGGGCAGCTGGAAAGTCGCCCCCGTCTCCTTTGAACCCACATGACGTGAAAGATGACACGCCGTTGGATGAACGGCGCCATGGCATCTATCGGACTGCCGTGGGAGTGCTCTTGTATCTTGGACAAGACAGACCTGAGTGCCTTTATGCGATTAAGCTTTTGAGTGGCAAGTGCACCGCGCCAACGGAACATGAATGGGGTCTCCTTCGGCATCTTGTGAAGTTCCTGAAGAGCTATCCGGAGCAAGGCATTCTCCTGACCCCATGCAACCCGGGAAGAACATTGCAGCAACGATGTCTAGGTCTCGATGCCAAGCATGGATCCGAGGATTGCGTGTTCGGCGAGGGGCACTTGCTCGAAGCGGTGAGTGATGCCTCGTGGGCAGGAGAAAGGGACAGACGGTCGATAAGTGCGATGACTATCTACCTCAACGGGAACCTTGTACATGCGACTAATCGTAGACAGAAGTCCATCACATTGAGCAGTTGCGAAGCGGAATTACATGGCTCTCTAGCTGCAGTGCAAGAGGGAATTTTCCTGAGGAGAGTGCTAGAGCGGCTTTGCGGAAGTGATGTGGAGCTTCGTCACCGTGTGGACTCATCGTCGTGTCGAGCTGTTATCAACAAGCAAGGTTTGTCGCGAATGCGACACGTGGAGATCGCCTTCTTGTGGATTCAAGACAAGTGTCGAGCTGGAGAATTTACAACGTCTCCTATCGGCACTAAATTTTGCCCTCCGGACCTGATGACGAAGGCAATGAACCAACAGAGAATCAGATTGTTGTCATTCATGCTCGGGATCTCAAGAAATGGTGAGCTAGTCGGTAAGGCTGAGTTTGAGGAAGAGGTCACAAAACATGAGTTGAAGCGCGTGAAGGTAAGTGACAGTGCATATGCCATTCGGGGTCTCCGGAAGCTTCTCTTTTCTCTTTTGGTTGCTGAGAGTGCAAGTTGCCGCGTCACATGTTCCGATTTGGAAATGCTTATCCCGTCAATGAGAGGGGGGAGGCCATTCCTCCCGTTCGTGATCATGGTGCTCCTGCTCCTGGTACTCCTTTCACTCTTCTACGGGGTAGCGGGGAGTACAACATTGCAGGAGAATCCGATGACGACCACAACAACAACATCAATGACAAAAGTGGTGGCAGCAACGACCCCAAGGGCAAAGGAAAATCCAAGATCCAGCGATGCGTCCCCATTGAGTCCAAAATCTCTTCAGCATCCAAGAAATTTCTCGCTTCCCTACTCAGAAGACAACACAAAGAAATCGACGGAGACAGATCGGTTACAAAGGAGTGCTACAGCGGCTGGACCGCCAATCAGATCATTGACCATGAGCGCCGAGTTTATGCTGAGCTGGTCAGAAGGGGAACTGTTCAAGGGCTTGTTGTTGATAGTTATGCTTGCGGGCTTCTTCGGCGCGATCTTGCAGATGAGTATCAGCAGTTGGTTGCGAATCATAGGTCGAATCTTCAAGAGAAACGTGGATCTGGTAAGCGACCAAGAAGGAGCTGAACATCAAATCCAACATCCGCTACGTGATCATGGAGATTGTCATCGTGGAGACGGAAATCAACCTGGACTTCGCCATCGTGTAGATTACCATTCTGGAGATGTACGCCAATCTGGATTACAACATCGCGGACGCCATCAACCTGAAGATGCACATCAACCTGGAGTACAACGTCGTGGAGGCCATCATCCTGAACTACAACATCGTGGACACCATCAACCTGGAGATGCACATCAAGCTGGACTGCAGCATCGTGGACATCATCATCCTGGAGATGCTCTTCAACCTGGACTTGGAGATGGAGGACCGCTACATGCAGTACTTCGTGATGCTCCTGGGGGGCCATTGGTGGTGAGTGGAGTTCCGCTTGACATGGAGGTGTATGTTGCTACTGCGTATGGCTATGCTTGTCATACCAGGGTGTGCTCTTCAATTACGAAAGACTCGAAGGCGACCGCTATGATGACGATGCGCGAATCACTACTTCGTGGACAACTTCCTTGTGCAAGATGTTTGCAAAGTATCCGTAAGGCTCTCATGGCAAAGAATCCAGATCACAAGCTTTTCAAGAACAACCGTCGCGGGAAGCGTTGAGATGAACGAGTTGGCGAGTGAAAGTTTCTGTACATTGAGGGGTTTGTTTTGGAGCCGTAGTTTAAGCTCGGCTTGCTATGACAAGTACTGTATGTGTGACTTCGTGAAACACTTTGGTCATACATGTTCTTTTCGTGCAACTGGTCATCAAATGAATGACTGGTGTGAGGACTGTGTTTTGGCTTTGACCCGAAGGCCAGTAGACTAGCTACAAAGTTTTCGGCAGTGTTGTGGAGCAACACGCTTTTGTTTTCTCGAAGGTGTGATGTCATAGTGACTTCATACAACGTTGGAGTGCTTTACGGTTGCAGGAGGCAACCATAAACCAAAGGGGGTAACAACGTTTTCCTGTAACAGCAGACCCCAGTTTACCTGTGTTGTGCAGCGTGAAGTGAAGACCTGTGCACCCGGACGTAAAGGCTCAGAGTGACGAAAAAGAGTACGCCTCGTTTTCGGGCTAGCGTTTTACATTGCCTGCCCTTCTCAGGCCCACCTTTTGGAGATCAGTGTCAACTTGAAGCAGGCTTGGACGGGGTTTGCATTGGGTGCGTTATGGTACTGGCCACACAGAATGAGTGTCAAACGCTTCCATTGTGTCAGGCCTACCAGCTGGAAATCAGTGTCAACTTGGAGCAGGCATGGAGGGGTGCGTCTTGGGTGCGTTATTGTACTGGCCACACAGAATGAGTGTCACATGCTTCCATTATGTCAGGCCTATCAGGTGGAAATCAGTGTCAACTTTGAGCAGGCATGGAGGGGTGCGTCTTGGGTGCGTTATTGTACTGGCCACTCATTCAGAATGAGTGTCAAATGTTTCCACTATGTCAGGCCTACCAGCTGGAAATCAGTGTCAACTTGGAGCAGGCATGGAGGGGTGCGAATTGGGTGCGTTATTGTACTGGCCACACAGAATGAGTGTCACACGCTTCCATTATGTCAGGCCCACCAGCTGGAAATCAGTGTCAACTTTGAGCAGGCATGGAGGGGTGCGTCTTGGGTGCGTTATTGTACTGGCCACACAGAATGAGTGTCACATGCTTCCATTCTGTCAAGCCTACCAGCTGGAAATCAGTGTCAACTTGGAGCAGGCATGGAGGGGTGCGAATTGGGTGCGTTATTGTACTGGCCACACAGAATGAGTGTCACATGCTTCCATTATGTCAGGCCTACCAGCTGGAAATCAGTGTCAACTTGGAGCAGGCATGGAGGGGTGCGAATTGGGTGCGTTATTGTACTGGCCACACAGAATGAGTGTCACATGCTTCCATTATGTCAGGCCTACCAGCTGGAGATCAGTGTCAACTTGGAGCAGGCATGGAGGGATGCGAATTGGATGCGTTATTGTACTGGCCACACAGAATGAGTGTCACATGCTTCCACTATGTCGGGCCTACCAGCTGGAAATCAGTGTCAACTTGGAGCAGGCATGGAGGGGTGCGAATTGGGTGCGTTATTGTACTGGCCACACAGAATGAGTGTCACATGCTTCTATTATGTCAGGCCTATCAGGTGGAAATCAGTGTCAACTTGAAGCAGGCATGGAGGGGTGCGACTTGGGTGCGTTATTGTACTGGCCACACAGAATGAGTGTCACATGCTTCCATTCTGTCAGGCCTACCAGCTGGAAATCAGTGTCAACTTGGAGCAGGCATGGAGGGGTGCGAATTGGGTGCGTTATTGTACTGGCCACACAGAATGATTGTCACATGCTTCCATTATGTCAGGCCTACCAGCTGGAAATCAGTGTCAACTTGGAGCAGGCATGGAGGGGTGCGAATTGGGTGCGTTATTGTACTGGCCACACAGAATGAGTGTCACATGCTTCCATTATGTCAGGCCTACCAGCTGGAAATCAGTGTCAACTTTGAGCAGGCATGGAGGGGTGCGCCTTTGGTGTGCGTTACTGTACTGGCCACACAGAATGAGTGTCACATGCTTCCATTATGTCAGGCCTATCAGGTGGAAATCAGTGTCAACTTGGAGCAGGCATGGAGGGGTGCGAATTGGGTGCGTTATTGTACTGGCCACACAGAATGAGTGTCACATGCTTCCATTATGTCAGGCCTACCAGCTGGAAATCAGTGTCAACTTGGAGCAGGCATGGAGGGGTGCGAATTGGGTGCGTTATTGTACTGGCCACACAGAATGAGTGTCACATGCTTCCATTATGTCAGGCCTACCAGCTGGAAATCAGTGTCAACTTTGAGCAGGCATGGAGGGGGCGGTCTTGGGTGCGTTATTGTACTGGCCACACAGAATGAGTGTCACATGCTTCCATTCTGTCAGGCCTACCAGCCGGAAATCAGTGTCAACTTGGAGCAGGCATGGAGGGGTGCGAATTGGGTGCGTTATTGTACTGGCCACACAGAATGAGTGTCACATGCTTCCATTATGTCAGGCCTACCAGCTGGAAATCAGTGTCAACTTGGAGCAGGCATGGAGGGGTGCGAATTGGGTGCGTTATTGTACTGGCCACACAGAATGAGTGTCACATGCTTCCATTCTGTCAGGCCTACCAGCTGGAGATCAGTGTCAACTTGGAGCAGGCATGGAGGGGTGCGAATTGGGTGCGTTATTGTACTGGCCACACAGAATGAGTGTCACATGCGTCCACTATGTCAGGCCTACCAGCTGGAAATCGGTGTCAACTTGGAGCAGGCATGGAGGGGTGCGAATTGGGTGCGTTATTGTACTGGCCACACAGAATGAGTGTCACATGCTTCTATTATGTCAGGCCTATCAGGTGGAAATCAGTGTCAACTTGAAGCAGGCATGGAGGGGTGCGTCTGGGGTGCGTTATTGTACTGGCCACACAGAATGAGTGTCACATGCTTCCATTATGTCAGGCCTACCAGCTGGAAATCAGTGTCAACTTGGAGCAGGCATGGAGGGGTGCGAATTGGGTGCGTTATTGTACTGGCCACACAGAATGAGTGTCACATGCTTCCATTATGTCAGGCCTACCAGCTGGAAATCAGTGTCAACTTGGAGCAGGCATGGAGGGGTGCGAATTGGGTGCGTTATTGTACTGGCCACACAGAATGACGAGTGTCACATGCTTCCATTATGTCAGGCCTATCAGGTGGAAATCAGTGTCAACTTGGAGCAGGCATGGAGGGGTGCGAATTGGGTGCGTTATTGTACTTGCCACACAGAATGAGTGTCACATGTTTCCATTATGTCAGGCTTACCATTCGCTTTGTCATGGCTGAAGTGTCAGCTGGCTCGCTCAGACCTTGACAGCTCGAGCAGTTTGACAGACCGTTAAGCTGCTCGAGCTGTCAAGGTCTGAATGAGCCGCTCGCCGCTTGGCTGGTGCTATGACTCTGTTTTGGTTGATGATACCTTTAAGTTTGCCAAGTGTCACCATGTCGACGACAGTTCACTAAAGTCAGGTCTTCCTCCTGGGCATCAGTGTCAACTTAGAGAAGGCACGGATGGAGGGGTGCGTGTTCGGTGCGTTAGTGTACTGGCCACACAGAACGAGTGTCAAGTGATTCCGTTATGTCAGGCTTACCGTCTGCTTTGTCATGGAATGAAGTGTCAGCTGGCTCTCTCAGACCTTGACTCCTCGAGCAGTTTGACAGACCGTCCAGCTGCTCGAGTGGTCAAGGTCTGAATGAGCCGCTCGCCGCCTGGCTGGTGCTACTCTGTTTTGGTTGATGATTCCTCTGCCAAGTGTCACCATGTCGACAAGCAGTTACGGTGCAGTGGATGTCGATGAGTGTCAATCCATTAAAGTCAGGTCCTCCTCCTGGACATCAGTGTCAACTTGGAGAAGGCAGGCAGGTTTGCGTATTGGGTGCGTTATTGTCCTGGCCGGTCAATTGCTCCTTAATGTCAGGCTTACCAGCTGGACATCAGTGTCAACTTTGAGCAGGCATGGAGGGTGTGTGTTGGGACCCAATAGGCCCCCTCCATGCGTGCTCAAAGTTGACACACCTACCAGCTGGAGATCAGTGTCAACTGTGACAAGGCAGGCAGGGGTGCGTATTGGGTGCGTTATTGTACTGGCCACACAGAATGAGTGTCAAATGCATCCACTATGGCAGGCCTTCGTCTTGGAGATCAGTGTCAACTTGGAGCAGGCATGGAGGGGTGCGTCTTGGGTGCGTTATTGTACTGGCCACACAGAATGAGTGTCACGTGTTTCTATTATGTCAGGCCTACCAGCTGGAAATCAGTGTCAACTTTGAGCAGGCATGGAGGGGTGCGCATTGGGTGTGTTATTGTACTGGCCACACAGAATGAGTGTCACATGCTTCCATTATGTCAGGCCTACCAGCTGGAAATCAGTGTCAACTTGGAGCAGGCATGGAGGGGTGCGAATTGGGTGCGTTATTGTACTGGCCACACAGAATGACGAGTGTCACATGCTTCCATTATGTCAGGCCTATCAGGTGGAAATCAGTGTCAACTTTGAGCAGGCATGGAGGGGTGCGAATTGGGTGCGTTATTGTACTGGCCACACAGAATGATTGTCACATGTTTCCATTATGTCAGGCTTACCATTCGCTTTGTCATGGAATGAAGTGTCAGCTGGCTCGCTCAGACCTTGACTCGTCGAGCAGTTGGACAGACCGTCCAGCTGCTCGAGTGGTCAAGGTCTGACTGAGCCGCTCGCCGCATGGCTGGTGCTATGACTCTGCTTTGGTTGATGATTCCTCTGCCAAGTGTCACCATGTCGACGACAATT
>CAJNDT010001267.1:12500-20000 GCA_905221615.1 Symbiodinium sp. CCMP2592
CCCTAAACCCAGAAACGTTCGTAACTCGTACCCATTATCTTCTCAGGTTCTGAAGACATGCCACAAAAAATCCCGGAGCCCGAAAGCCCTGGACCCATCATCTGCTAAGGTTCTGAAGACTTTCGAGCTCACATCTTCCACTCCACGGCTATCCCAGCATCTGAGAGCAAAGGCCTTCATTGGAGGGAGCGGGAAAACAGATGATCTGACATACACACATACATGGGAGTTTCAATAAATAGGGGGTACCTTGGGTCCATGCATACACGGGTGGTTGTCAATATTAGGATCCCTTGTTAGGCCCCTATTAGAATACGGCACCTAATATTTAGGGTACCCCAAAAAGGGACCCTAATTTAGACAACCACCCACATACATACATGCGTACATACATACTATATGTATATTTATAGAGTTCTTGTAGGATCGTTTTATCGGTTTATCGTTTTGGGGGGTTTTATAGGGCTTGATATGTGTTCTTACAGGATAGCAGGGCGTGTTCTTGGAGGGTTTCGCGGTTTTCTAGATGGGTGCTCTCAGGGGTCTTCATCATGAATAATGGGGTCTCCAAGAAGAAAACTAGCAAAGTGATGTCTCTTTTTGGCTGTACGGTTAAGTGTTGAAAAGTTGTTTTTCGGCTTCAGGGTTTATAGGGCTTGGAGTTCGCAACCCTTGTGTTAACCTTCGCCATAGCCCTACTCTACTCTCACTGTGCTGGATTCAAGGAGCCAGGCGTCATCTAAATGTAGTAATTATAGACGGTAAGCACGAAGAGTCTGATATAAGCACCCCTGAACAGGTATCCCTCAAGGGCGGGCGAGCAAAAGAGAGACCCACCCCTTACTTTCGGATGCCTCCACATCTTCAGGCGAAGCTTCATGGCCTTGCCATCAGTGGAGAGGCGCAAGCTTGGGCTTGGGATAAGCTTGGGCTTGCCCCATAGGCCCCGTCGTAGTTCCTTTTTGGGACTACCTTATAGAATTCTACATATAAACCCCAAAACGGAACTCCTATGGGGCCTGTGGGTAAGGCCACTTGGTTGAGTACAAGGAGGTAGCTTAAACAGGCTTGCACGTTGGAATTTTGGTGTTAAGAGTGTGTGTGTGTGTGTGTGGAACACCTGTGTGCCAAGGTTTGCTAATATGTATGATTTTTGCAAGGGGGCAACCCCGTGAGCATAGCTGGTTGCCCAACGAAGAGGGCTATGCCACGGCTGATACTGGGTCTGATCAACCCAGCGTACCTGCCAGTTTTTTGCAAGTGTTATGGCTAGGGGCTACGCCGAGAACCCCAATAAGTGTGTTTGATGTTACTGCCTAGTGGCTTAAAATCCTTTACCTCTATGTTGAAAGACTGAGTTCCGACAATTATCATCAGTCCAGAGGGAGGATTGCACGAGTGTGCTCTAGACGGCTTTCGTCGATCGTGTCGTCTACGGTAGGATTGCCTACTGCCTGGCCCTGATCGGCCCAGTCATAATCACAGGACCCTGATCGGTCCAAGCCCTGATCGGCTTAAACCCAAAGCAAGACCTCTTGGTCTCAAACTCGAAAATGCTCTACGGAGCAGTCATCTGTAGTTCAAGGCATGATTGCCTAGTTGCAGACGGGACTGATGCCCTTTCGTTTCACAACAGCCGTCAGTCTGATCAAGCAATTGTTCTCCCCTGGACAACTGATCCCGCCATGGCCTCCTGGTCATCATGGTCCACCAGCGATTCCAGCAACAGCTGGGACAACAGACAGCAATGGAATCGATGGGGCAAAGAAGACAAATGGGACTCCAAATACTCTGAGAAATCGTGGGAACATGTAGCCAGCCCCACATATCAATCTTTCTCTTTGCCGTCTTCTTTTGTTTCCGACCAGCAGCACTATGACAAGACCCCTTTGGGCAAAGGTGCCCATGTGCTGCACAAGTTGGTTCAACCAACAGAGTGGTCTCGCAAAGCCGGGTTAGCAGGCCGTGATGTCAGTGACATCCGTGCCTTTGAGCTTTCTCATCGAGGCCTTGGAGATTTCTCATTTCGCTTGCTGTCGGAAGGACGGCATCAGAGTATCGTTTGGGCTCGAAGTGGCCAAGAATCGGTACTCATTACAGCATTGCTGAAGAAGCTTCGTGGGAGTGGTGTTTCTATCGATGAGGCAGCAAAAGCTTGTCACAGCTCAGCTCCTCCGGACAAACACAAGGAGGCAATGCGATTCATGGAACCGCTTGCTCAAGAACTTCTGAATTGTGTTTTGGCCAAAGCGCCTCCAACAAATTCGGATGCCTCTGAAGAGCTCGCCAAAGCTAAAGCCAAGCTGGCTGAGCATGGCATTGCAATGTCCCCTTTGAAGAGGAAGGCAACTGAAGATCCTGAGCCAGACTCAGAAAAACGGGCAAGGCCCGCCATGCCTATTGCTGAGCCGGAGTCCCAGACGGAAGCTGAACAGCTCCTTAAGGACCCTCAACGCAAGCTGGAGACTCGTCCCAAAGGAGCCACAGATGACCATGTCACTGAATGGCTGGCCACTTATAAGAACAAGCCAGAGTTTAAAGGCAAGTACCAGTTGCTTGTCAAGCATGTACAGACTGTTCAGAAGCTTCTCAAAACTGAAGCCTCTAAAGATCAACTGGTTTCAGCTGCCAAAGATTTCGGACTGGATCCGAAGCTGGCATCCAGACTGTCTATCAAGAATCTGTCTACTGTGATTGCTGTTGCACAATTTCAAACTGCTTGACTAGCAGTTCAATGCCAACATCTTGCTGCCTCCAGCAAACAGGGAATCAAGCAGCAAATTTGTATGTTGGGAGAGGCTGTGACGTTCTTTTTACACCACTGTCCGGGCTTCAACAAAGAGTCGGCACTTTGGGCCCAAGGCCTGCTTCATCTTCTGCTGTTGTTTTACTTTCAAGAAGGCTCTCTATCGTCGTATGCTGAGACTATTCGACAGAAGCTTCAGCAGTTTCGGGTGCACCCGGCCACCTACACGTGGCCAAGATTTCAATCTCAGAATGCGGTGTACATGAAAACAGCAGTGGACTGGCGCCATTTTTCAAGTATTGAGCACTACAGGCAGCCTTCCACATTCATGTACATAGGGTCCACGAGCCAATCAGTTTTTCGAAGAGAGTCTAATAGATTCTCAGTAGCCAGGAAGCTGGCAAGCGGAGGTGAAGCTCAGGCCGAGCTAGCCATCCGATATTGGGTGTCCAATCAGTGTCTTGAGCAGTATACTTTGTTTCTTGTTTCTCCGTGCTCAAATTACAAAGAAGCATGGGTTACTGAGCACTGCTTAATTGGGATGTGGCAGCCCAGACTGAATCACCCAGACATTACTTCTTTTTTGAAAAGGAGTGCATTGGGCTTTCGACCCAACGAGAGTTCGACACAGTGTGTCCTCTAGGTTCGGGTTAAGACTGTGGAGAAAATTGAGAAAGAAACTCCACAGACAACTTCAGCCCGATCCTTTTCAGCTCAAGAGAAGGTCGGCATGGGAGATACTGTTCAATCTTACATGCTTCAGCCGTGCCCCCTTTGAAGAGGCAAGAAAGCTGCGAAGCGACCGATACCTTCCCGATGAGATTTACTCCCTGATTCGGTTGAGCAACTGCCTGGAAGAGCCTGGCAAAAGTAAGGCCAGGAAAGTGCTCCGTAGTGTTTGTCAGTTTCGCAATATGTCCTGGCCCTCGGCGGCCCTAGGCTTGCAGTTGAAATTCACTGCATCCCCAAGCTTCGGGTCAGATGTGTCCAGATGGATCCGAAAGCTTGTGTTGGCACACAAGCCGATTCTTATACCTTTTCATTTACCAGTGTGCAAAGTCAGAGAGCAACCCCACCAGTCTCTCAAAGACTTTATGCATAATTTCAAAGACTGGGACCAATGGTTACAGAATCATTGTGTTGCTGATGCACCGTGTCCTTGCAGTTACTACACCAAACTGCTGCCAGAACAGTGCCTCACTAGAGGCCATGTTGTAGCTGGCATAGAACAACTAGGCAGCCTCCACCACTCCTTTGAAAAACTAGGGAGTGGCAGTGCATCTTCAGCGTTTTTTCCGTCCAAAGGAGAATTTTTCAATCACAACACCCGCATGTTTGCATCTTGGAGGCGCAAGCATTGTCTTCCCAAGGGTGTAGATCGAACTTTTCGGCAATTTCTCGAGCAGCAATGGAGCAAACACCTCGATCACCTGAGCCAAGAAAGTCGGCTCACGTGGAGAGATGTTTCTGCTGCTCGCAGCTTATTGCATCGACATTTTATTGTGCATTGTGAAGACCATGAACCGAATCATCTTATGGTCTTCTGTCCCAAATTCTATCTTCAAGCTGCCATGAAGACCTGGCAGGATCCAGATGTTTTCGAGCCTGTGGAAGGCTCCCAACAACTCTGGAACCAACAAGTATTCCAACAGATTCCCGGCACACTGAAAAGACGATATCGCTGGGGAATCAATGCTTCCGGCACCCTACCGGTTGGGTTCGTGTTTCTCAAAAGAAAGAAAGAATTTTTGAAGGGGAGGACGATAATATCGTACTCCAACAGCTGTATCAAGAAGTTGTTGATTGCAGCTGCACAAGCGATCCTTTTGATGGTCCGCTTGGTCTGGCCTGAGGCCATGGGTCTAGCCACCACCCCTCAACTTTGGAAGAAGCTGCATCAGTTTCTTCGTCGCACCCCTCCTATGGTGCATCTTGCCGAGGTCAACGATGATTTGGTGGGATTTTTCAACTCTGTGCCCAGACAGCAAATCCTGGATTCCTTGTCAATGCTTGCACAGCTGTATCAAGACCAGGAATACCCTCCACAGATTACGGTATCCCTGAAAAAGCAACCCAATTGTGAGTCGGCTTGGCCAGGTAAACCCATGGCAAAGGGAGCCAAACACATACGATTTCTTCATGTTTCCGACTGCTATTGTACAGACCTCTTTCGAAGCAGGAGTGTTCACCACTCTTGGCCTGTTGTTCAGGCAACACCGGGGCACATGTATAGGCAATCAAATCAGCCCGGTACTCAGCAGTCTTCCAGTGATTCAAAGAGAATCCTGTTGGCAAAGAGAATGGCATCAGTTCCTGAGTTCAGCTAGGTTTTTTGACAACCAAGCATCGGAACTGTTTGTCTGTAGGTATGTTGACAACCGACTCGTTGTGTGCGACGAGAACTTTCTGTCGCATCAATGCATGAAGGATTTTCAACACCTCTCTTTTGACGGAGGGACTATCCAGCTGGAAGAAGTTACGAATCATCAATTTCTGGGCTTCCGGCTCAACATGGCCAACAGAACAGTGACCTACCTGCAACCAGACAAAGCCTGGTCTATCAGAAATCCAAGATCCGCAGGAAGTTGGTCCACTCGAATTTCAGGTTATCTATCTAGGAAAGCTGTGATTGTACAGTATGCATGGCCTCCGAGCAGTCGCAAACATCAACTGCAGGGACTCCGCGAATTGTACATAGCTAAGGGTTTCCCTGCAGAACTGCTGACCTGAAAGTGTCAAAATTCTGACTTTGTTGCTTACTGTGAAGTTTCCGTATCGGTGTGTATTGGCATCAATACCCATTACTGCGAGCTTGGCTCGTGGCAGCTCTAATAGTTGGCATCCTTTGTGCCCCTGCCATGGCTTCCTATGTGTTTCAATTTTTCTGTGGTGACACATTGAGTAAGGGAGGATCCAAAGGATCCAGCCCGTTGGCGCCTGTTTTGTCACTGCCGGCTCCGGTGGAAGAGCCACATCCTCGTCCACGGCCAAGACCAGCCCGGTCGCATCGTGGACGATATTCTTCCAGATCACCCTCGGCGTCGTGAAGAAAGGTCCCGAGGAAGATCAAAGAGGCATCGGCGAAGCCGAACACCTACTAGGGACCGGCCAAGGAGGGAAGAGCCAATGTATCCACCGGGCAATTGGCGAGCACCAGCGCCTTGGGTTCCCCCACCGAGGCCAGTTCTGCCGCCACCTTCTGCACCACCGCCTCCACATCATGCTCCCCCGGGGAATGTTTCTGCATGCTGGTTTCCACCACCGCCGCCGTTGCCGCCTCCTTCTACTCTACCTTTTGCGGCTCCGGATTTAAGGCGACCAGCCGTGCCTCATACACTGCCGAGGCTGGCTAGGCCCAATAAAGCACCGGAACCGGTGGTGCCACAGGCGAAAGCCCCAGCAGCTGATCTCTCGGGCCCTGGTAAGCAGGCCAAGCCGGCAAAGAAAGGGCCATCAACCTCCAATCAGCTGGCTCCATCGGAAAGCCAGCAACAGATTGACGATCAATTTTTTCGGGGCCTCATGTCTGCCAATATCAATGATGTGGAGGATCAGCTGGAAATCCAGCTGTCAGGATTTTCAGCAGTGGATCATATTCCAGGTGGGATGACCACCCTGAGCCAGTACCTCTTTTATCGTCAGCAACTTTTGACTGCGCCGTTTCCGGATCAGTGGGTCATGGCACCCTGGCAAGCACTGCGAAGCAATGCAGCCCGAGCGGCACTGGTTCGCAAGTACCAGCGCCCTTTTTCGTCTCTCAAAGACCCTGAGAGACAAAGATGTGCTCGGTTTTTGCTTAGTTTGTTTCCAGAGCAGGTGCCATCGAACACCATAGGCAGGGAAGAATTTTTCGGCTTCGTTGACTGCATTTTGCAGTCCAGACTTCATTGTGAGAGGCACTTCGAAGAAGGTGCCTCAATGTTTCATGATGTGGAAGAAAATGTAGTCGGATACCGTTTCAGGTGTACCGGTTTTCCCGGCCCACCCCTGGCCCAGCAAAACTGGCATCTCTGGGCACATGCCACTACCAGAGACGGGGTCACAGGAATTTTGGCTACGGGCAAGATCCTGCCTACGGATCACAGTGTAGCCGGCCTCGAACCTCAAGAAGATACGTTTTTCTTCTACGGCAGAAGTACAACAAACCCCAATTGGGGTGCAGGAGTTGTACAGCTTGCCTGCAAGTGCTACCACTCAACTAAGAATTGTTCTGGAGTGGTTTTTGCAGGCTTATTGCCCAGCAACCATGTTAAGGGCAAGAATGCATGCACCAGATATGAGAACAATCTGGCGAGATTTCATGCTTTGGTCCACAGCTGCTCTTCGGACAGACGGTGGGCAATTCGGTTCGCGGCGGCTCGCATTGATTTTGTCTTTGTTCTTTCATAACGAAGCAAAGCTGACTATCCTCAGCAAGAGAGCCGACAACGCCGCAGCACTAGGCTCAAAGCTGTCGACAACGAGCCTACTTTGGCTCTGGCAGATGGCCCTCCTGACGACAGCTGGGGCCCATGGGGTAATCCTGCAACCCCTAAGATAGAGCTGCCAGATGCAGATGATCCTGAGGAAGAGAACCTCATGGCAGCAGCCGCAGCTTTTTCAGCTGCTTCAGCTGCAAGCTGATTTAATTCGTAGAGCAGAAAAAGATTGTGCAATGTGTGTGGGTGCCTTGCTCAATGTTGCAATACCCTACATATGCAAAGCTATGTCAGGATAGATCGTCTGATGTAAGAGCTTTTGGCTCTTATGCTGCC
>CAJNDT010001267.1:25000-68578 GCA_905221615.1 Symbiodinium sp. CCMP2592
TGGGTTTGGGGTGGAGGCCTCAGCAATTGGAATTTGGCTATGATGCATACAAAGATGGTGAGACTGTTTTTAGGGATGGTAGAGGGGACATGAAGTTACTGGCTACTCAGGCCGTCGCATCACGCCATGCCCCATCAAGCAGTTTTTGATTTGTAGGTGATATCACTGGCCTACTCAGGCCTTTAAACCATCCTCTGCGCCTATCTCGCGAAGGAAAAGACAAAGGATGTCCATGATCGCAAGACTTAAACCCCTGAACTGAAACCCTACCTTAACCCTGAAGGACCTACCTTCTTAAGGACGTATATAAGGAAATCATAGTAAGGAACCCCAAAAAGGTAGGTTACTCAGGGTTACTTGGAGGGTCGGGGGACTTAGTAACTGGTTATTTTAGGGACTTATAAGTACCATAACCCCAATTAGGATCCCTTTTAGGGTACTTATAAGTCTACTTACTACCTACTTACTAAGTCCCCCGACCCTCCAAGTAAGGTAGAAGTTACACCCACGGAGATTTGGGACCATCAGCCCAAACATCCTCGACCTGCACCTGCGGCCAAGTGAACGTGAACAGAGAGGGATTTCAATAATTACCTATACTATCTGGGGTGGTTCCAACTATAGTAAAAATAGGCCCGAAAACCCTACTCTAGTTATCAAGGCCCCTTTGGTATTGGAAAGGGACAAAATGTTGGGGCTCCCACAGCACCACATAGAGTCGTTGGAACGAAGGCTCAACCACGGATGAAGTTGCGCTCGGGTGGAGAAGCAATCTGCACTCCCCGGACCTGGAAACCTGAAGCCTGAACCCCTCAACCCTGCCCCATATCAAGGTCGATCTACTTTGCAAAAAGTTGGCCCTTATACTCCCGATTTGCAGTTAGCGATGGACTTCAAGTCCTGTTCCAATCTTCTAAGTAGTTCCCTATTCTGGCGCTCCCCGCGCTTGGGGGCCAGGCCCGGAGAGCCATGATCGAGAAGAGCACAGTCTTCGAAGCCTTGATGTCGCACATCCAGAATGCAGCTGGCCTTGTTCCAGGTTCCCAGAGAGGGCTTAGGGTTCGGGGTTCGTTTGCACCCCTTCATTGAGGACCTGTCCTTTCGGGTTTCCCGCAAGGGTTTAAGCACAATTGCGCAGAAAGGAGTATTTGCCACTTGTCTGCCCAAACCCAAAAGCAAAACGCGCTATAAAGCCTTAAATCCTGAATCCCCAAACTCTACGGGCCTAAAGCCTCGATAAAAACCACACGAAGCCCCCAAAAACGCCGAGGCTTTGGAGACCCCGGCCCTTCAATCGGCTGCCTTGCAGCTCCTCCGCCGAGCCGGGGACTCGGTAGTATAGGGACCTGAATAATTTGAATAATTTGGGGGTCGGATCATAAGTAGCCGTATGTCTAGACTATACATGATAATTATGAATATGTATATCTATAGATACATATATACATACATACATACATACATACATACACCTACATCCTGAACGTGGCGGAATAATGGGTAAGAGTACTTCCGTAGTTCTCAAAGTTCCTGGATAGACTTATCGTATAACCTATCCAAGACCCTATTCTCATGATTTAAGACCCCTAGATTGATTAGTAATATGATCCCTTCACATGCGTTGGTATACCCCAAAGACCCGGAGTCGAACTTACAATCAAGGCCCTCGAAATTGGCAGGGCTCTACCGTTCACGGGCTCGTTTCGTGGTTCAGCAGTTTGGGCGTAGGGGCGCTGGGTATAGGGTTTGCCAGCCACAGCGTGTGTGTATGGCAGGAGGACTGTATACGAGGCAGCGTGCAGGGAAGCTGCCCTAACCCTGAACTCCGAACCATGAAACCCTGTGTGTGTATATATATATATATAATATATATATATATATATATATATATGCCCTAAACCCCTGAATGCATCAAGCATGTTCAAAGCTTGTCGTGATGTTTAGGATTCAGAGTTGGCAGCATTGTTGAGCCGTTTGTTTAGAGCGCAAACTTGGCAAAATTTAGTATTATAGCAGACCCCACAGCGCTAAAACATGAACCCTTCAACCCTGTACGAATAATAGACTCTAAAGCTTTTAACCCTTGACTCTTGAACGCCTGTTTGTCTTCTTCGTCTTAATTCGAGCAGTTCGCCCGACTGTTGCCGAGGTCTTGCTGAGAAACAGAGTGCTCAACGCCGCTGTGTCACCCCGATGCATTCAGAGATTTAGCACTTGCAAATTCATGTACTAGAGTATACTATATTTCTTATCACACTATATTCTACGATATTATGGCCATATTATGCTACACTATACAATGGTATACCATAATATGCCATATTCTACAACAGGAAACTCTGTCATAGGTCTTCAGCGGGTTAGAGGCCAAGTGTTCCAGTGCATACTCCAGATACTCCGGATCCGATGGTCCAATGCTCTTCGTAGTTGGGCTCCTTTTAATTACCCTAAGCGTCCATGTACCCAAATAGTAGATACCTTGGCCCTAAAGTACCTAAATAGGGACTGCTTTAAGGTCAAAGTATATACGATCTGGGTACATGAACCGTTAGGGTTATTGAATTTAGTTGAAGTTACCACTACAACGAAGCCAGGTTATTTACTCTAGTCCCCGATTATGCTAACTTAAGATGACAGCCAAGAAGCCAATTTTTGTTGGTGTGTTTCCTGTTTGGTTTCCGGCTTTCCGGGCTCAAGTTGTCCACGGATGACTTCGGGACATGTCAATCGGACAATCGTTATCTGCAGGCCAATCAAGGTTTCAATGCCTACCTTGCGCCGCCTAGCCCAAGTAGAGTATACCAAGAAACACCTACTCCAACTCTGTATGCTGAACCAGGATTTTAGCAACACAGGTTCTTCGTTGGAATTCGTCGTGTTTGTTAGGTTGTGTAAGATTCTGAATTTCGTGCGCTAGGCCAGCACTGCATCTCAGGAGAATAGGTGCCCAAGGAGGGACTGGGTCCTGGACACTACAATCGAAATCAACACCAATGTCGAGCCTAACCAAGAAAGGCCTATCAGGGAATCACATGCCGGCGAGTTCTTTGTCTTGAGCAATCCGTAGAGCAGCCCGCAAACGCAAGGTACGAGTGCATGGATGCCATCGGTGACATCATGATCACTGGCTCCGACAAACGCACTGCGTCATCCCGGCACGCTTCTTTGCTGGAGTTTCAGGGTTTGGGCTTTGAGTGGTTCTCGCGGCCGGCTGGGGGAGTACCTGGACCCGAAAAGTATTTAGAATAATAACCCTTATAGGGTGTTGGGCCATTATTTAACTTACTTTTGGGGGTTTTAGGTAGGGCTGTAAGGTAGGTCGACGTTCATGACTGAGCTCTGCTTGCTTTCGGGGATTGAAAAGACCGTGGGGACTGAAGCCCCGACTGGGGCACCACTGGGAATTGGACTTAGGGTGCCTTTGGGACGAAAGCTTGTCAGGATTCATGGTTGCTTTACTTACCTTTGATGAGTAGGGAATGGAGGAATGGGGTACAATTATAACTACTACTACCACCATTCTTCCATTCCCTACTAACCAAAGGTAAGCATCTCGGTGTCCTCTGCTCTGCCTGAAGTGTTCTTGCGGCACGTAAGCCCGGTGCGCGACCGCTCCCAGACACCCATCTCCGTTAGCTTAAAGGCCTGAAGGACATCAACCTAAACCCCCCCAAATAGTTTATTCCGGATCACCAAAACTCATCCCAAATACGACTCTCGCAAACGCACACCGCCATGGCGCACTCTTCTGTTTAAATAATCGCCCAAAGCCCTATAAGAGCTATTATTCTACATACTTCTGATTCCAGGTAATCATGAACTCAGGGGCTCCAGGGTTTTGGAGTTTGTGAGGGGCTTTCAGTTGAAATCCATGCGAGACCCTGGCCCTCTCCTGCCGCACCACCTCAACCCCTGAACCGCACCTCTTCCGGGAAGACAAGACACGCGTGAAACCATCCCTAAACCCCGAAGCCCCCAAACTCCTAAGACGCCAAGCGCCGAGAGAGTGATTGTCTAACCGAACCTGGAATCGCGAACATCGCCAGGCAGCAATGTGCCCAGATCTTTGTCGACTTTATGCTGGACTATCCGCACGAGCACAAGGCAACGCAAATCGGAGGAAAAAGGCTTGTAGAGCTCCAGGCTTTTGTTAGGGTGTAGAGTTTGGAAGCTATTTTGGCTCCTCGGTTGCTTGCGCACAAGGTTTCTGTGGATGTGTTGGTTGAGAGTGTCACATTTGTAGACTTCCAGGGGCACTGCTTCCCACCTGCATACTCGATCCCATGCACAAATTGAAGGAGTCCTAGCGGCCTAGGACTTTGGGATTCATTGGGGTCGGGCTTCGGGCATACTGGAGGTGAGGCTTTCTGAGCCTTCCAAGGGCCGGCGTTCGCTCTTTCCGGCATTCCCACAAAGCGGCATGGCACAGTTGCGAAGTAGGTAACCTTTCGCCAAAATGAGTCTTTAAAGCTCTATGTTGCCCCTATGCCGGAATTGTAGTCTCGGGCCCCCTCAGCTGTGTCTGTACTTCTTTTAAGTGTTTCTGATATTTCTGGGGGCCTCATTCATAAGAGCAAGGCTTTGGTGTAGATTATCCTATACTTATACGGGTACTACAGGGAACAGCAGAACTCAGACCCCTTACATTGTGACTTCTATGTATATAGGCTCCAAACCCTACCCAGCCCCCACCCCTTCACTGAACAATCATTACATCTGGATTCCTCTTGTCATAAATCAGGAGTCTAACATAAGCCGTAAGCTCGAGACAACACACCCCCACATACTAAGCCTGTACACTAGGCAGGAACGAGGCCCTATAAACCTTAAACTTAAACCAAAAAACCTTAAGCCCAAAGTCCTGAATCCTAAATGCCACCCTCTAAACCCGACCGTCCTAAACCCTATAACTCCCTAAATCCCAAAGGTGTGACTCCGTTTGACTGCAGAGAGGCAATGCAGCTCCGCATCACACACCTGCTCAAGAACTTGGGCTATGCGGAGGAGGCTCGGAACCCTAACCTAGTAGTAGAGTAGGTAACCTTTAACCTTTTTTGGGGTAGCATATAGTCCCTACAATATAATCCCTACATAACCAAAAAAGGTAACCTTTAGTTCCCCGTGATAACCCGACAAGCAGGCTAAACACCGGAGGTTTTCAGGGTCTGCGGCTTTTAGGTGAATTTTGTTGGAGGGCTTAGGGCTTTCTGCTTTAGGGCTTAGGGCCTTTGGAGCATAGAACTTTCCCCGGCCGGGGCATCAAAATAGCCCAAAAGCCCCATATAGTATGGTCTTTGGGCCCAAAATCCTTAATATGTGAGTCCCGAGATCCCCAGGGTTCGAGTTTAGGATACGGGTTCAAGCTCTGTCCGCTCGTGGTCCCCTATGGCAGACCGAAGCCTGACTGAACTCGAAGCTAAACCCCAGAACACTAAACCCCTGAACCCCGGAGGTCGTGAAACCTCAACACCCGAAACAGGCCGTAAACCCGCAAAACATGAGGACCCCCAAAATTCGTTCAATTTGGGTCTCCATGGGGCTGCAAACCGTACCTGCGCCCCGATCTCTAAACCCCAAACCCCAACTTGTGAACACTTAGAGTTAATTGAAAAGAAACACCCTAGCCCCAAACTTCCTAAACCGTCCCAATCCTAGACCCACGCCCGAAACGCCTAACTAAACCTTTATACCCTAAACCATTACATCCTAAACCCAACTTCTCAGGGTGGCCGCCGGGCTGCTTTGAACTGCCTCTATCTCGTGGTTCTCCATTTCCCTGAGGCGAGGACTTAGCGTTCAGGGTTCAGGGCGGTAAAAGTAGGCCCCTGAAAGTAGGGTTTTAGGGTTTTAGGGTTTAGGGTGTAGGGTTTAGGGTTTTAGGGTTTAGGGTTTAGGGTTTAGGGTGTAGGGTTTAGGGTTTAGGGTGTAGGGTTTAGGGTTTAGGGTTTAGGGTTCCCGGTCCCATACATTGGAGGTTTAGGTTGCTTGTATGGCTCGCAGAAAGGAAGCAGCAGGGACATTGACGCTCACCCAGCCACGAGTCGACCCTGAAATGAGATGGGAGTTGCAGAAAAGAGATCCCCTAATACAACTCTAAACAGGAGGATGCTTCTTATGGAGACTTGCGAAAGGCACCCTCTGGAAACCCTAAACCCGATAGTCCGCTTCATCCCCCAAGGGGTGGCGAAAGCTTCGCATGGGATCCCGAAGTAGACCTGAACTCCAAAGAAGCTATAGTGAATCCCAGAAAGTTGGAACATCGATTTAGGGTGATTTGTGCTAGATTTCCTTTTTAATTTAGTCTAGGGGCACTAGGATCTCATGTTCCAACTTTCCGTAGTTTACTGTAGAGCCCAAGGCAAGGTAAAGGGCCCAGAGCCGAACCAAACGAACCCGAAGACTTGAATCCTAAAGCTCCGAATGTAGGAACCTGATCTAGAAACCCCGGGCCTATACCCCCCAAATAGTAGGATTCATATAAGGAACCCTAATAAAGGCCCAAGTTTTCTTAATCAGGTTCCTACATTATAGTGTTGGGGATTTTGGCCCAAGTTAGGGTTTGGGATTAGGGATATGGGTTCGGTGGTTTGGGCTAGAAGCTGGCACGGAGGCCGCAAGATTCTGAGGGCTGGGGTCTGTTTTCAGGGTTTGGGGTTTATAGGCCATGGGGACCTGTTAGTTCAGGAATGCAGGGAGTGAATATGCACCCAAGACTTTTCCATAGGGCTCCTTGTGATCCTTGTACTATAAAGGCCCCCAATCCTGCTCGAATTGGTTTCAAGCCCTAAACTACACAAATCCGGAGCGTCATTCTTCCATGGGTTCCGCCATCTATCTGAGAGTTTTACGATGCCATGCATCAGCGATCAGATCCAACTGGCGGAAGGATGTATTCTGTTTTCTAAACTCCTGAACCCCTCGCTTGAATCCAACCCCCGGTTTAGGTGCAGGGCTTGGGGTTTACCGAGAATCGAAACTTCGCCCTCCGCTGGGAGAGGTGGAGCTGTCGACGAAATGGGGCAGTTTGATCTTTGCTGCAACAGCAGCACGCCTTCCACAGGACTCATGCTTTAAGCCTAATCTACAGTAGTGGTAGGAATAATCGTGTCCCTTTAATTTGTCTTCTTACAAGTATTCTAAAAATGTCTTCTAGTTGTTCGGGTTTTCGAGGAAGCTCGGGATTGCAGGCAACCGGCTCTCGGCTTGAAGTCTTCAAGGTTTTGAGGAGTTCGAAATTCCGCGCACCTAAACAGTCTAACTCTCATACGCGCAAGCCTGCGCGCACACACACGCACAGAGAGAGAGAGACACCGGCGCACACACAAACAAACAAGCACACACACACGCACACACACACACGCACGCACACACAAAAACAGAGAACCAAACCTGTGAATGTTTGTGTTCATATAAACACATCTATATGTACATAGTTACATACCGTATGCAAACATGTAGACGCATGTATGCAATGCATGCACGTGCCTGTGTATTCATGCATGGGTGGACGGATGGACTGACGGACTGATGACTCTTTGCGGCAGCGGTAATTTACTCCTCAGCATGTGGAGTTGCCATGGAACACCTCAACAGAGTTCCCACCATTTTTTGAAAGTTCAATAGACGGGCATCTACGCCAGTTCTGGGCATTTTATGTTGATGTTGAGGGTCAAGCCCTGAGCGTCCCCGCGCGAGGAAAGTGATCCGACAGCCCACCAGATGCTTCATGTGCCCAGCACGGAGCGGATGTTTTGCTTGCTCTTTGGGGGCCAAGAGAAAGCTTCAAGAATCACTACGCCCTAGAATCCCAAAAGAATTCCTAGACCCTAGAATCCCTAAGCCCTAAACCCTATAGAACCCCTAAACCCTAAATCCTTAGAAGAGCCCATATATGAGAAGGTGCTTATCCGCACGTTGCTGGGCCGGCTCAACCCTTCGAGCCGCGATCGGTCTATCGGCTCAGCTGCAGCTCCTTCGTTGCTGCGTGGGCTTGGGGCTTTATGGTTTTGGAATGTTTCAGGGTTTAGGGTGGGCTTGGGGCTTTACGGTTTTGGAATGTTTCAGGGCTTAGGGTTTGAAGTTTAGGATTCAGGGTTTTCGGGTTTCGGGGTTTCGGGTTTGTAGAGTTGATTGAATGCAGGCAAACAAACAAACAAAGAAGTTGTACCATATGTGCATATTTTCTCAAGCTTATGTACATACATGTTTATTCTCATATGTACACGTTTCAATGTTAGGGGTCTTTGGGCCTGACAGTTTAGGCCTCAGGGGCTTAGGCTTCAGTGCTTGACAGGCTCTCTTGGAGTTGGTTTTTAGCTGTAGAAGCTTAGGCGTAGCATCCTCGAACCATCTTGCAGCGTTTGGGGTGCGGGGATGAAAGGTTTACATTGGGGTTTAGGGTTTAGTGGTGCGGGTTTCAAGTTTAGGCTTTTTTCGGGGCTCAGGGTTTAGGGTCTTCAGCCCCAACACTTTGCCGATGCATTCAAGGGAACGCCCTTGATAGCGGATGCAGGGAGACGCGAACGCATCGGAACATCTGTGCCCTAAACCCTAAACCGCATGATGGTTTAGGGTCTGTGGAGCAATAGTCACGTCCAAACCTGAATCCTCGGCCGCGAAGCCAAGCCCACGAGGCCTGCGAACAGAAACATCTGGCCATACATCCTTAAACCTGGCTCCTCATGGAACCTAGTAGTAGAGTAGGTAACCTTTAACTTTTTTCGGTTAGTATAGTCCCTATATACTCCCGATATAACCAAAAAGGTCAACCTTCAGTTGCCCCTGATACACGACAAGTAGGTGAAAGAGTCACCGGGTTGAACACACACTCGAGCGGAGCACAGAAACGATGCCGTTTTAACACGAAGTTATGGCTGCCGACTAGTTTCGCCTACCCAGAGGCTCATCGGGGCACTTTGTGCCAAAACTGCATCAAACCGTGGCACATGCACATGCTGAAACACATGCAAGTGCCGAACACTTCGTTGCATGTTTTTGGACGTTAAAAAACAGGAGGCTGAGGCCTTGCCAGATGTGGCCCCTTGCAACTAGGGAAAGTCCGCGGAGGCTGACGCTGATGATGCGTGTCGTAGCCTCTGCCAATTTCGACAACCGTGCGTAGGCAGCTGATGCTGATGATGCATGTCGCTGCCCTTTGCGACTATAGTGACTGTAGAAACACCGAGCCAGCTGATGCTGAAGATGCTTGCCTGGGCCTCGCAGGTCAAGGGCAGCTCATCCTCATGATGCATGCCGCGTGACGCCTCACACTGAAAAGTCGAACGCCGCTGATGCTGATGATAGGTGCCGTGGCTTTTGCAGAGACGACTGGCTGATGCATGCTGATGCCTGCCAGAGTAGGAAGTGGTAGGCAGCTGATGCGGATGCTGCCCGCCGTCGCCCCCTGCCAATACAACCAGTCGGAGGCAGCTGATCCTGATGATGCATGTGGGCGCTGTTGCCCCGCGAAACAACCTGGGCAGCTGATGCTGATGACGGGTGCCTCGAGCCCACTTCATGTAGGCAGGTCAAAAGCAGCCGGTGCTCATGACTTACCTTTGGTTAGTAGGGAATGGTAGAATGGTAGTAATGCAATAGTAGTACCCCATTCCTCCATTCCCTACTAACCAAAGGTAAGATGATGCATGCCCCGGGGGCTCTGACACTCAAGAGTCGGCGATGGGTGCCCCGCATCTGATGCTGATGGTGTGCGCCGTTGAAGCAGGCATGCGAGAAAAACGAGCTGGCTGGCTCCCATGATGCATTCTTTCACTTGTGTGCGACTGTCGAAAATCATTGTTTGCTGATTGGGAAAACTCTACAGCTGATCGGATCGTTACGTCATTTCTAAACATGGAGGCATCCAATGCTTTCGTTAAGTGCGTAGTTGCGTATATTGCTTAGGGGCATACGGGTAATAACCCGCAGCCCCCATAACCATTTGTTGCGCACTGAAGGCTGCTGGATTTGGCACTCAAGTGGCGAGCACATCCTTCTCTGCTGGCAGACTCTTGGTCAATCTGAGCTGCGGTGCTGAAGATGGTTGCAGCATCCTAGGAGTAGAGTAGGTAACCTTCAACTTTTTCTGGGTAGTACAGGCCCTATGATTTGTATGTGTGTGTATATATATATATAGATGTATATTCTGCGCTCGACAGAGAATATATACATATATAATACCAAAAAAGTTAACCTTTAGTTCCCCATGATATCCGACAAGTAGGGCATTCTTAGCAAATCTGAGAGCCGGGCCGGACTAAAACTAGACAGACAGGAAAACCAACAAAGGTTCCCGGTCTAGTTGCCTAGAGCTTCTGCACGGCCCCCACGCGCTCTGAAAGCAGAAATCGTTACAAAAAGTCGAGGAATGCTTGGGGCTTTTCGTGGAGGCTCGCTGGGCAGGGGTGGTAGGTAGGAGGGGTGAGCCTTGGGTCAGAAAGACGCCGGCCAGTTCGTTTCTTTCTGAATATGTAATGTAATAGTGCGTTCTTCTAATCCATCCCTCCGCAGGTATTTTTGCAAGCTACACTACCCAGGCAGACTCCTGCATAAAAGTAATATGGGTTTCGGATTGCTGTGCTCGACTACAGCCGCCAGCGCCGCTCAGTCTATGAGCACTTGAACGCCGAGCCAGTACCGGCTTTCCTTTTGACCCGCACGTCGGCCTCGCCGTGCCCGATGTGGCAGCTGAAGCAGTCGTTCACAGGTTTTTTGCAAGCAGCCGCGCATGCGGCCCCGAACATTGACTGCGCCGAGACTGTGGACGAATTCCCGGAGTACGTACATGATGCGTCTGGAGACGGGTAGCGGCACGGGTCGACAAGGTACCCAGGAGGTTCCGTGGTGCAAAGTGCTCTATTCGGATGCTGGGGCCGTAGGTGCACAGCAAGCCCCACAGTTGCTGCTCCAGTATCTCCTCATTGGGAAGGGGGGTGTCCTTCGTCAGGGGTCGACATTAGTTCAGATTACTATAGGTTGATTTTACCCAACATCCCTGTGACCCTAGGCCTTGTATGCCTTGCAACCCAAAAGTCTGAACCGCAAACCCTTTCATCTGTAACTCTAAACCCTGCATTCCAAGATTACCCCTATAGCCCTAAACACGATAAACTCTAAACTCTGTATTCCTATATTGCCCCATAGCCCTAAACACGATGACGATAACCATGTACCCTTAGCCCTGCGGGTACTTAGAAACATTTTCAATTTTTTGTTCTTATAATCCCTAAGAAACAGCTAATATTGCAAGTTTTGCAAGGGTTCTAAACCCTAAACCCTAAACCCTTAAACCCTAAACCCTAAACCCCGAGCCGATACCTCGGTCCTTCGACCTCATCCTTTGGACTTGTAGAGGTTTAGGACCCGCGTTTGATGATATGCGTTTAGGCTTCAGATGCATAGTAGAGATTCATGATTCATGGGGGTTTAGGCTTCAAGATTGAGTGTTTTTCTTGGTATCCATAAGGCTCGCCTAGGATTCGGGGAGGGGTCTTCGATGCCCGGAAAAGGCCCTTTAGTAAAGCCTGAACCCTCCCCAAACTCATAAGGCATGCTGTAACGTTTGCCTAAAATCGGAAACGCTTCCTGAACGCCAAAGCCCCAAACGCCCAGACTCTAAATCTAAGCATTCGTGCTTAGAAGAGGCTATAAAAACTCTATTAAACGCAGTGAGGCCTTTTTCGGGAAGCTTGAAACAGCCCCTGCAGAACCCTATAACGCCCTGTCAGAACGGGTCTGTCTAGTACCCAAACAAGAACCTTTCCCAAACCCCATAAGACCGGGACCGTTCGAGAACCCAAAAAGATCCCCCCCTAACTAGAACCTTCTAAGGATCCGTTACAAAGGCCGACAGAACCCTACTTGGAGGCTCATGGGTAGTTATAAGTAGAGGTATAAGTACCCCTAATGTGGGTTATAATTACAGCTACCCTACTTATAACCCCACTTACAACCACCCATGGACCTCCAAGTAGGTTGTAGAGCCTGGGATAGGCGGGGTCCGGCCTCACCGAGTCCGCACAGGACGTCCCGGAATCCAATCTGGAAGCTATGATTAGCTTAGTAGGCTCGTAAAGGAGGATTGTTATAAGGGGCTTGGGGAGTTTATGATGACTGTCGGAGTTCATAGTAATTAAGAGGAGTTTTGGCGGCTGAGGTTTCGGTTTGGAGGCTCAACTCACGAGCATGGTTTTATGTGGCGTTGCAGTTATGGGTTCGAGTTGAGCTTGTTTTTGACTTGCGTTTCGGACTACTTTTGCCGCTATGAGTACTTTTGCTGTTGCTGCTGCTCCGCTACGACTACTACTGCTGCTAACGATCCGGGACCGAGTTTGATCGACAAGCCGGCTATGTAGAGCGTGGACCAGAGTTGGTCGGTTAAGGGTTTTGGATTGGGGCTCACGTCAAGAGGACACTGGAGAACTAGAGACTTGACAGTCCTTCAGTTCAAAAAGAGACAACGACAATCATAACCTGGACCCCAAAAGTATGTAGAATAATGGCCCTTATAGGGCTTTGGGCCATTATTTAACCTACTTTTGGGGGGTTAGGAATATCATAAGCAAAATTGTCAATAGATCGCTCGCTATGCTTGGAAAGCTACGCAGAGCTTAGCAAGTGAACTCTGGGAGCTTCGTAGGTTTGCGATTCAGCATAGCCGGGTGTAGGATAGTGTGGATCTTCATGGTTATATAGGTATATGCATATTATATTTACATATACATGTATATGTATATTTGTATATATATATGCGTATTTGTATACACGAGTATAGTTTGCGTCTGCATATCCCAAGTTTCAGACTTCGCTGTTGTCTCATACGTGTCCATCTAGGAATCTAGGCAAAATAGTTGACTCTCAAAGTCAGAAGCATTGTAACAGCTTTGTGTATAGTAGAACATGAACCTATAGCCCAAAACTTACCCTCCCTGGTTCGAAACATGGCCCTGCCAATCCAACCCTTCACAGGCTAAAGCGCTCATAAACGCCTCTGGAAAGAAGGAGCCCCTCTTGACTGCAGCTTTGCCGGCCCTGGGCGAGGTGCAATGCCATCCAGGGGGCGACGATGTAGGGTTCATGGTTTAGCGTTCAGGCTGTTGGGTGTGTTTGAGCTGGGGGCTATGAGAATGTGTAGAGTTTAGGGCTGAGGCGGCGTGAGGGCCCCGGCAAGCATACCAAGGCATCTGCAAGGTCTCCGTAGTTGCATTAGTCGCGCAGGGAAGAACCACCAAAAACGAGGCACCATGGTAATTGCAGGGTTCAGGGTTATGAGAAGGTGTAAGGTTTCGGGCTTCTGGGGTCACATTGGACTTGAAGCTTCATGCTCCATGTCTCTGTGACTTCATGACATGCAATATCCGCCCTGTGTTGGTCTGATATGGTCTGTCGCTTCTGCTTGGGGCTTCGAACTCGCTGGCGCGTTCTGTTCGGAGAGGCCCCTGCCAGATGTAGGATGGAGTGGATGTTGTAAAGTCCGAGCACACCGCACCACGCCTTGGGCGTTTTGCCCTTAGGCCGAGCAAGCAACATGCAAGGCTCTTTGTGCTCAGGCTATTCTAGACAAGTTCTCCCGATGGGTTTATACATTATACAAGTTTTGCAGGTGTACCTGAAGGATGCCTAGATGTCTACCTTGTCGTCGTACCAAATTTGTTCATGGAGACACGCCAGGAGTTTGGCACACATCCGTCCGGTTTAGATGTTGTTCACCTTGACTGCTTGGCGAGTGACTGTGCAGCAGTGAGCTTCGGACATCAGCAAACTCATTTTTGGGAAGGCCACCAGTGCGCAACGTCCCCAAAATACCACCGTGACCTCGGAGCCTCCAGACTTTCGCACATCCTGGGCCAAATGGCAGAACCCCGAAACCTGAAACCACAATCCCAGAGCTCTACAACTGAGCATCGGCGCAAGGTGCTCAAGAAAGCCGAGGCGCGGGCCCGGGAAGGGGGGGACCTGCATTCTGAGGCTGGAATTTCTTGTCGGGGTTCGGTGTTCTATTCTTTGTCACAGTTGGGTAACATTTTACATGTTTACGGGTACTTGTTCCCAATAAGGAATAAAAATGTGCATTTTTAATCCTATCCCAACTTTGAACTAGTATTCAGCTGTTGCAAATCTTCTGTATGGCCAGCATCTGGCATGAACCCATATCACAGAGGCCAGGCCGTCCCTCGTTTTCTTGTTCCTTATCGTCGGTCGTCGCATTGGAGCTGCGGAACGTCCCCAACTACCGGTTAGATCTACCTCAAAATCCAACCCTAAACCCTAAACTTTAAAACCCTAAACCCTAAACTTTAAAACCCTAAACCCTAAACCCTAAACCCTAACCCTAAAAACCCTAAACTTCCTAAACCCAGAGTCGGCTTCGGGCTTCGGGGGCTTTAAATTTGGGGCTCTAAGCCTGAGCGGTTGTGATGTTGCCGGAGGCCAGTGGCGAGGATCCGAATGGTGGAAGCCAGACGACGAGACCTCGGCATGTTCTGGGTTATTAGGGTTTAGGGTTTTAGGATTTTAGGGTTTAGGGTTTTAAGGTTTTAAGGTTTTAGGGTTTTAGGGTTTAGGGTTTAGGGTTATGAGGACGGCTTTCAGGGTTATTTCGGGGTTCTACAAGAGCTCCACAAGGGCTCTGCTGAGGGTTCGATGGGGGATTTAGTAGGATTTCAGGCTCAGGGTTCTCAGGGATGCAGCTGGAGGGTTTAGGGTTTAGGGTTTAGGGTTTAGGGGTCTCCGTGCTGCAGGGAGTGGGTGAGGCTGCGAGATGAGGGTTTGGAGGGTCGGAGTGGGTGTTTTGGGCTTCACGGCCACAACCCCTGAACGCCAATCAAACTTCCCGAGAAATTTAAATTAAAAATCCCATGAACCCCAATCCCTCGATCAAACAGTTCTCAAATCCTGAAGGCCCCGACCAAAACCTTCTCACCCTCAGGCGCCACAGGAGCACATGTGGCTTCTAGTTTGTGATGGGTCAAGAGATGGAAGCCTGGTGTAGAAGCCAATACTTACCCATATTACTTCTTAGGCCATGGTTATACCCCAGAACCCATTTTCCAAAAACCCCTTCTACATGATACCCCAAAACCCATTCTTCTTCTTAATCTTACTATTCTTCCATGTTCTTCTTATTGCTAGTATTAGTATCAGTACTCCGATTATCAAGCCCCTACTTGGAGGGTCGGGGGACTTAGTAAGTAGGTAGTAAGTAGACTTATAAGTACCCTAAAAGGGATCCTTTTTGGGGTTATGGTACTTATAAGTCCCTAGGCCATGGCAAGTCCCCTATGCGGTCGCGAAGAGCCGGCGCCTCAAGCCTTGCGTCTTGCGACTCATCTGGGAGTTTCCGAGAAGGATTCCTTTAAAGGGTGACTATAAGGGTACTATAAGGGTTCCTTTTAAAGGGATCTATGAGGGTTTAGAGTTTCCGAAAATTCAGTTTAACTCATTTTGGGGCTCCTTACAAAGAAGGATCCCTACTTTAGGGTACTATACTAGGGTCCCCCATTCTCGGAAACTCCCATGTTGTCTTGGGAAGCTTCTGCGTCTAGCGGTTATCGTTATTTCATCATGAGTATTACACGTGATAGCAGAGATGAATGTGTTTTTGGTCCCTTTCGATGGTTAGGGTGGGTTGAGGATCCAGGATCCCCCCTCAGAAGTTCAGGAACACCCTTGTTGGTAGGGGGTTGAAGGTCTTCCTTCTTAGGGTAAAAGGAGGGACCCTTAATAAGGACCCCTAGGTATATACCCTTAATATAGCCATTATATACCCATTCTAGAGCTCATTATAGGGTAGGGGTCCCCATTAAGGGTCCCTCCTTTCCCCCTTTGAATCCTGTTTAAACCCTTACTACCTCGAAGCTTTGAGTCGGCCTAAGCAGCTTCCTTGTACCCGGACTGCGGGTGCATATTATAGGGTCCTGAATAGTTAATAGAGGGGCCTTAATCGTCAGAACGGGGTTTTGGTATAAATATAATAAGGAACCCACGAAATAGTATGGGTACTTATCGGGCCCCTATGTTACATGCCTACCCGTACCTGCAGCCGCGCATGGGCCAGGAGCTAGCATACGCCGCAGCGGAGATTTAAGATAAGAGTGTAAACCCTCGGGCTCCAGGTACCTAAGAAGTAGGTTACGGCGAGTGTAGCCCATAGCATGTAGCCCAGTCGCCCAATTTAGGTCAGGCTTTCAGCCCTATAGGGGCTGGTGATCAAACTGGCGACTACAGACAAGCATTGATCATCCTAGCCATACTAGCAATAATTAGCAAGACGTAGCACAGTACAGTTTTCGACTTTTATATTAGACTGTGATAAACTATACTATAATGGCAAGGGGCCCAGGTGCACTAGCCTCGGGCAGTGCTGGCCGTCGGGATCAGCAAAGATGGCAGCAATAGCCGCAACCGTGGTAATTATACTGTAGGGGCCGTAATAATTCCTATATTTACTATTTTGGGGGTTCATTATTACAACTCTAGTATAACGGGCCCCAAAACCCTATTCTACTTATTAAGGCCCCTATAGTCGAGATCATGATTGCGGTGTCAATAACACCTGTGCAAACGCTCGTCATAGCAATGCACTTTTCACCAAAGCAGGGACACATGAACGGTAGCAGTAGAATCCCGACAGGACTACCTACTTCAAACCCTAAACCCCGAAACCTCAAACCCCAAACCCTAAACCCTAAGCCCTTATAAACCTTTGCCTTTCGGAAAGCAGCTTTAGAGACCCCATCCCTTTTTCATGCCGGCTCTCCATGTTGAACGAGGCTTCTGTGGCAAAGTCGGCAGAAGGAGACCCGACCTCGCCCGGCTACCTCTGGGGTTCCTAAGCGTCAAACCGCAAAACATAGCTCTGTAATATAGGGGCCTTAATAAGTAGAATAGGGTTTTGGGGGGTTCCTTCGTATAATTATGGTACAAATATACTCCCAAACCCTAGTCTAATTATTATAAGGCCCCATACATTATGTGGAACCCTGCAGCCCTGCAAGTCCTAAAGCCCTACTTTGCACGGCTCCAAAGCCTTGTGCGGAGGCCTTGAACGTGTTCTTGGCTCGGCACCGCAGGCTTTGCACCTTGGCTGAGAGGGTTCAGGGTTGGAGGTGTAAACGTCACGCACTCGAGGGTTGATCAAGGTGTTCACGGGTTCGGGGCATAGGTACCCGCTGCATAGTAGGTCTAGGCCCAATGTGGACCAGGGTCCTAAACCGCCACATGCACTTTTGACCTCACTATGACGAAACCCCAAACACACCCAAACCCCACACTTGCCGCCCACCCTTTGACAGATTTCGAGCTTGGGATTGCCTCTAACGAATCCAGCGTGCATGCCCGCTTTGAGACCAAAGCCAAAGCTTCTTAGGGACCCTCAACCCTAAACAAAGTCGTTAGCTCAAAAATGTAAAACCGAGGGTCCACGCACTTGTAATAGACAAACCAACCCCGCAAATCAAAGCTTACCTTCAAAGCTACTGTCCCAGACCCCCACGAACCAGATTCTGCACCGCAGGCTGTTGGGTTTCTGGTTTGGGAGCCCCGGTGGCGGGGACGACATAGACCTGAAAGCCCAATCTGTGGACCCTTCGATGTAGCACTCTGATTGGTAAACAAAGTTTCCCTCAGTAAGAAATTCCCATGGGGATCCGAATAGTAAGGCCCTTGGAAGATGGGCTTATGAGATCTATCGAGGCCTTGCACCTAGCCTCATAAAACCCTGAAAACTTTCCGGGTTTTGTAACCCTTATAGCAACCCTTACAGAACCCTTCATGGTTTCTTTGTTTGGTAACCATTAGACTAGAATCACCTTTCGAAACCCCTAAACCCTAACCGCCTGAACTCGCCTTTTTCCCTCCTTTGAGCAAACCTCTCAGGCTCGGACGCCTCCTCGAGCGCAGCCTCGCGGAGGTTTGAGGGGCTTGAGATGACGTAGACACACATGTGCGGGTTTTTACTTGGCGGTCGCATCTTTCTGTATGTGTATTGTAGCCAATAATCTGGCCCCCCACTTTCAGTTGGTAGCCGACTGCGGCAGACGGAAAAGTCGCACCAACCTTCAGAAAAAGCTTTTACCAGACTTTTAAATTTCAAGCTTTGAAAACCCTATAAACCCTAAACCCTTAGCCCCCCCCCAAAAACAAACTTTACCCAGCTTTAAACCTTAAAGACTAAGCCCAGCAGCCCACTGCCAGGGAGCCGCCGATGCCACGGCGTTCAGAGCTCAGAGTGCGCGATGTGTTCTTCAGGTTGACGGTTGGTAAGGTGCCAGGTCCAGGTCTGGGTGCTTTGTTGGTTTAGGGTTTAGGGTTTAGGGTTTAGGGTTTAGGGTCTAGTTCAGTCAGTTCGGGGGCTCAGGAATTCTTGAGCTGAGGTCTTCGTAGCTGTTGCTGAGGTTTGACAGCAAAGTTCGTTAGCTGCTGGGGGCTTGTACGAGTTACCAGAAGCTTCTGGCATCGATGGCGAATGGTGCTTGCCAGCTTGCCAACAGAACGAGCTCATGTGATGCAGGCTTGTCTTTGGGCAGCTTATACGAATTTGACAAGGTGTTGGTGAGAATCGCGGGGAGATTGTCATTCGATACATATTCATCGCCCTGCGCTTCCTTTCAAAGCCATGGCCTTCATGCCCAAGCCCCCGGAATCCTTACACGATGTATGATTTACTATAAGTTCCCACTCTTCAGGCTTCCACAGTAGCTGCAAGCCATCCGGCTTTTTCGGGTTTAGGGCTTCGGGGTTTGGTGTCAGGACTTGGGAGTTCAAAGCCCTAATCTCTAAACTCAAACCCTAAACCCTACATAAACTGAACCTTTAACCCTTACCCCCAAAACCCCTAAACCCAAACCCTAACCCTAGACTAAAGCCTATGGTGCCGAATGCTCCTATGGTCATGCTTGAGTTTCAACACCAGCCGATGCGAATCGCAAGCGGCGGACCACAGATACCGCGTCAGAACCCTGCGAATGGAGTACTAATCCGTCTAATGTCATTTGAATTAGTGTATCGTAATGTACTACAACGTAACCAACATAGAATATTATAGCAGGTAACAATATATGTTGTGTTGTTATTGTATTGTTATTGCAACCGTAGACTCCCGACCTGCGCAAGCTAGGGCAATGACAAGTGAAACCAGCCAATGTGGAAGCACAAAGTTATAGAGAATTTAGTATTAGAGTTCCTTGGACTTGTAGTAATACTACATCATAATATGTCCCAAAATCGCCACCCGAGTTGTTGGTTCCCTTATATAAGCACCCAGAAGCCCCGGAAACCCATCACGTCGCCACAAGCAACACAAAGGGGGCCCTGAAATCCCATACCTGGAGACCCTAAACCGTGAGTAATAACTTCTAGTCTGTCATATTTCTATTGTGTCTTACAAACTATAACACGAATCCTGAGTTCCACTACCATATTTCTAGTCCAGGTTCAAGCTTCTGTGGACGTTCCTGTTGGGCCCCGACGCCTTTGCCTCCGAACGTCATCCTTGGGCACGGCGCCAAGAACACAAGAGCATGCTGCGAAAAGGACAAGTATGATCCAGCAGTTGTCATGTTGTCGTTGCCCGCACAGCTAAAGTATGCGAATCTCCATCATCATATGAGCACGCCAACCCCCCATGGCTAACCGACAGGGATCACGCTTCCATGAGCATCATAGTCGTAGTCTAGATGATCAGCACAATCATCCCCTTTGCGTCCCACCCACCACCATCACCACACCTGTGCCTGATGGCGGCAGTTCTTAATGCTCTCGTTGCTTGTTCCAACCAACATTTTGAAGCTTGTTTCGATGTTTTGGACCTAGCTGGGACCTACATGGCCAAATTATCAGATGCCCCCCCTCCAAGAAAGAAAACGTCTGAGTGTCTTGCAGGGCTCGTCCTGCAAAAGTGATCCATGTGCAGCAACACCACTGAAAAACTGCCTTCCTACAGAACTGCTTCCTTGCTTGCGTAGAGACTTTGCGCACCAGGATCTTGTTCCGAAAAACGGGAAAGAGTAGAAGCAAATATAAACGGTTGGTGAACCCTAATCGGGTTCAGGCGTTTGATTCAGGAATCATTTCAGCAGGCAGGGTCGAGCTTTGGCAGCACATCCTTCATTAAGGTTTGGACCCTGGGTCGTCCTTGAACTCTCAAATCTAAACTCAGAAACGACGCGCTGTACTGCACCCCTATGCAAGCCTCAAACTTCTGAAGCCTGACACTTAAACCCTAAACCCTCCAACACCGTAAGTCTAAAGCAAGTAAAAAAACAAAAGCCTCAAAGCCTTAATTTAAATCTCCAAACCTTCTTGGTGAAATTTTGGTGGACAGGATAAGGACCAAAGCAAGGAAGCAATTGCCGAGGTAGTTGCGGTCACCCTACGATGCTTAGACTCGCAGACAGCAAAGCCGGGGACAAAGTTTCCATGTCTGGGGCTTTGTGTTTAGAACTGTTGGTCTTATTGGAGCTTGGGCTTTCAGGGCTGTTTAGAGTTTAGGGCTGTAGCTTTGTGTTTAAATGGTTGTTTAACTCAAGGTTTACGGTCTTGGACACTTAGCAAGCTAATTCATTCTGTTGGGTTCCTTTGTCGCATGTGAGAATGAACAAATACGTGAATACAGAGTCAATGTTATACAGGTATACACGCATGTGTGTGTGTGGGTATATTTATATATGTATACATCCATACAGACACATATACATATATATATATATATATATATATATTGACTTGTGTTTATGTGTGTTTCTCTTGTTTGGCCCCAAAGACGCAGTCCAAGTCTTCAGGCCTTTACAGTAGTCTCCAACGAATGTTCGGAGTTTAACAAGTGCTTGGAGTTTTCCGGAGCAAGCAGACACTTCACAGGAGGATCCTCGGCACGAAAAGCCCTAAGTTGCTTACCTTAGGGTTAGTTTAGGGTTTTGTGGTTTAGGGTCTAGGGTTTAGGGGTTTAGGATTTAGGGTTAAGCCAAGAGCCGTGGAAAGGTAGTCAAAACCCCTGACGAGGAGAATGGAATATGTGCAGAAGAAAGCACCCTGCTCTCGGTATCTAGGTCCCTAATCTGCAATTTTCGACCCAATGATGCATCCCGAACCACGGAGAGTCCACTACAGGGCTTGACAAATGGGCATCAGTATCCTCTCGGAGTTGCATGAAGCTATACTATAATGTACCCCAAACCCCATTCTCCCTGTCGACGTCCCTAGACCCTTGTTCGCAGAGAAACCTTGTAAATCCCCAACCTGAACTTAAGCCCTACTTTGCCCTAAACCCGTAATCCTAAGCCCGACTTAGCCTCTGTCTCTATTCTAAGTCTTACGGCCCCTCTTTTTCCAGGTGGCGCTCGGCTTCACTGCCCAGGACGTGGCTGTCTGGAGAGGCCCCCGAAATTCAACATGGTGTTCAGGGTAGAGGGTTTAGGGTTGAGGGACGGTTTAGGTAGACAGGTAGAGGGTAGGGAGCCACATGGGGGGTTTCCGAAAATAGGGGACCCTAGTATAGTACCTAAATAGTAGGATCCTTATATGTAAGGACCCCAAATAATGAACCCCTCATTTTCGGAAACTCCCACATGGCCAACGCGCTGGACCTCTTGCCTGACACCCCAAAGCACATTAATCCTTGTTCAGGTCACGGCACGAGGCCTTCTTCGTGCCCTCGAGGTGCGGGGCGGGCAATAGGATTTCTACGGGGTCTTGAGAATAAGGGTTTCTAGAATAAGGGTTCCTATAAGGCCTATCTGAGTTTTTTCTGGGGCCTCATAGGGGTTCGGGGTTGTGGATGAGCTTGTGGTACGAGGCTTTGGATCAGAGTTTAGGATTCAGGTTTATTGGAGATTTGTGCCGAAGATTTGGGGTCTTGTAGTTCAGCAGGAATCCGAAAGTTTAACCTTTTATTTCTGTGGCTTATGGGGGTAGTAAGTCAGGATGAAGCTGGAGAGCTTTGACATGGCGGCTTTGTCATCGTTGGGTAACATTTTAGATTTTTATGGGTACTTAAACCCAACAAGGAATGAATTTTTTGATTTTTAATCCTATCCCAACCGGGATGGGCGATGGGCTTTGTCGAGTTCTGCAAGGTGTTACGATGGGAAATAGTCGCTGAAGGGGTTCATGCGTTTCTGGAGTGCTTGAAATCCTTTCAGTCATTTGGGCTAAGAAGTTTGGGTCGACATTTTGGGGATTAAGATACCCCATGTCCGCAAGCTGATGCAGGGCAGGGAAGCCCAACTTGCAGATGGACAGCATAACCACCCTAAGCCCTAAACCCCAAACCCCTAAACCCTAACCTCAAACCTTTCTGGGGTATGCTGCACGTGAAGCGAAGTGCAAAGATCGACGGCTTATGCTGAAATTGAGACGCTCAAAAACGCCTACCCCTTGCTTGTTTTGCTGATTTCAAGGAAGCCAGAAGGGCCGCTTGTGTCTAAAAGCAGTGGAGCCACCCAAACCTGAACCCTACATAGTCCCAAATCCTTAAACTGGCAAACCGAAGACATGAAATCGGCCTGAGCGCAAACCACATGTAGACAACGAAACAGCACTACCCCCCCCCCCGCCCGAAAAAACTGTTTCAGCGCAACATGTCAATCAACCACGTCAGCAACTATGACCCATTATGACCCTTACAGATAGACTCCCAGCCCAGACCTCAACCGCTCAAGCCCCCAAGAGACGGAAGACCCCAAACCAACACCAGATTCCTGGACATCTAGACCCGTTACCAAACCCGATAAAAAGCCTGAACCCTTATTTCTAAACCGTAAGCCCTGGCAAGACTCCCTTGGGCTTCTCTTGGCCAAAGGCCTTATGTAAGCTCAGATGGTTGGGCAGACATAACAAGGAGCCCCTAACACCCTAAACCCTATAAACCCTAAACCTGAAAAAACCCTATAAACTATAAACCCTGTAAACCCTAAACCCTAAACCGTGGCAAGCCCTGCGATGGCCTGAGGCTTTGCTTCTCTCGGAACGTCTCGAGCACGAGGTGACCCTGGCGCCCCTGGCGGTGAAGGCGCTATAGTTGTTTCTCCAAAGAGCGGCGGGGGGGTCGGGGGGGCGGGTTTAGAGGCTTTTGGATTTTGGGGCTTTGGAACTGACAGGTTGCAAGGTCTAGTTCAGAATCGAATTCTGCTCACCTCCTTCCGATCACCGTTAAATTGAAGTTGCAAGTTTTGCCTAACAGCCAGTTAGGCAACAACAAGGACTGAAGATGCAGACAACCGATGTGCAGCTTTCAGCTGGAAGCTCTGCTCGAGGCAGCTCAGCGTCATTTTAAAGACTAGATCCAAAGGAACTGAAACCCTAACACCTTGAGCAAGAAATCCATCGGTCAACGTCGGAAACCAAGCCCTTCGATCCCAAATGCCTAAAGGAGGGGAGCTTAGGGCATCAAGCCTCAAAGGCCTGCGCTATGGTGGCCGGCATGTGTGTCATGAAGCCACGAAGCCATGCGAACCCCACACCCTAATCCTGAACCCGGACCTTGCGCATTGAAAGGAAACCCTGAAACCCACAAAACGGCTCCTTCAACTAACATAGAGGCCTTCATAGCTGGAACATGGTTTATGGGTGTGTTCTAGCATAGAACAGGGGCATAAATAATTACCAATATTCTTTTGGGGGTTCCGTATTATAGCTATGGTACAATAAACCCCCAAAGCCTATTCTAACGAAAAAAGGCCCCTGCACGCTAAATCCCTAATAGAGCCCCTATAGATCCGTTTTAAGGAATCCTTTTCCATGTATTAAGGCCCCTAAAGTAGATCAAACGCTGCTTAGCTGCTCCAGGCCTTTCGGGGCCTCGCCCTGCTGCTCCTTGAGGAGCCTTCCTTGGTGCCAGAGGCCTCTGTCTTGCTTGAGAAGGGCGGTAATATAGGGGCCTGAATAATTGCCAGTGCTATTGTGGGGGTTCCTTATTATGATCATAGTATAGCACACCCCAAAACCTTATTCAAATGATTAAGGCGCCTGTAGTGTAAGGTTTTGTAGGGTGCGACCAGGGCTCTGTTAGGGTTTGTAGTGTTTTTCGGGTCGTTAGAGTCGTTTACAGGCTTCGTTCAAAGGTTTTTGTGAAAGGTTCACAAGTTCAGCATTTAGGCTTGTTGTGCAAGCTAGGGGTTTAGGGGATTCGCTTCGCTTGTTTCGGGGTATGGGGTTGATGTTCAAGCTTCTGTTTAAAGGTTAGTGGGAATACAGGTTTCTGGTTTCTGGCTTCTCTCCTAAGGTTTGGGGGAATAGGGTTGAGGGTTATAGGTTTTAGTGCTTAGAGTCGGCACCAAGACAGACACAGACAAGTATCCCTGGATCTTATCGCAGATTCCTCCCCGTGGTGTGGGTCACCTGCATAGGGTCCTTAGAGTATGTGTGGATAGCTTTGGTGCTTCCGCGAGTCACTGCTCCATATGGGGCGGGGAATCCGGGACTGCATACTGATGTATTACAGTGGTCGGAACATTATTTTCAGGGGCTCCTTATCGTATTGGAAATATACGCTGATATAACACCATCGCCCCAGTCTCTACTAAGTGCTAAGGCCCCCCATACCCTCAAGCTGTTACTGAACATGAACCCGAATGGTACCCTTACGCGAACCGTTTCAAGGAAATTTTATTTTTTATAATCAGGGCCCCTAGAATTTCTCAGCAAACGACATTCCCCAGTGCGCATGTCGTCGTCGGGGCGATGCTGCTTCGGCTTGTTTCGGTGCTTTAGGGTTTAGGGGTTAAGGGTTTAGATAAGGGGGTCCTTCCAAACCCTCTTCACCAAGATTTCTTTGGAGCGCTCCTTCCGTGCCAATCGGTGGCTCGCCCCATATGGTAAGCTAGACCAACCCTATAGGATCGTACTGATGAAATAGCCCAAATCCTTTACGTCACTTAGGCCCCTAGGCTGGATAGAACCTTGTAGAGCCCTGTGCAGCCATGCAGTAGACAACGCCAGCTTAAATCTGTATTGTAAACTCCAAAAAGTTGGAAACCTAATTAAGGACAAATCGTGCTGGGATTCCCTATACTTTGCTCTTAGGGATTGAGGCTATCGGGTTTCCAACTTTTGGGCTTCTGCTGTATTTAGTTCGGCGCCTGGCCCTCCAAAGGCCAGCAAGGACGAGGAGAACGAGGCCGAGGATGTCGAGCAGGACGCAAGCCCTACCAGGGTAAAAGCCTATACCCTTAAACCCCTAAACCCTCAAACCCCTAAACCCCTAAACCCCTAAACCCTAAACACCTAAACCGTAAGGCCCTAAACACCTGAACCCTAAACCGACTGGGGCTCAGGCTTTTCTCGAAGTTTTGGGGGCTTCAGGGTTGTAGGGCTCATGGTTTGGGAAGTCGGGTCTTGAAGTTAAGAGCTTTTCAGGATGTGTGGCTGGTGTGGATTGCACGTTTTTGTTTCAACACCCGTTCATTTCAAACGTAGTTGGGTTGTGATTGTCTTCTACCAGAGCCTCCTCCGAAGCACAAAGCCAAAGCCCTAAAGCCACCGCCCCCCAAAGCGCCCTAAACTCCCTAAACCCCGCTTGCAGGAGGAGGAAGGCGAGGAGGAGAAGGGGGCCGAGGTCCCAACGGCCGAATTGCATGGCAAGGCGTGCACCCCGCGTGCGGTGGTGGGGGGTGGGGCTTTCTGATTCCGTACAAACCTAGACAAGACTTTTTAATGTATCAAATCTAGACACCTTCGCATAACCTATTTACGTGGTGCAAGCAGTGAAACACTGTGCACCCTGTCCATCAACAGTCGTTTTGAAGGGCTCGGAGAGTTTTTCGAGTGGCGTGTGGTTGGTTTGGGTTCAGGGCAAGAGGTTCTGGGATCAGCGTTTCTGTCTACGACTTGATTTTCGGCGCCCCAAACATGACGAAAGTCTTGCCCTCTCTACGCGGGCCCTTTCGGGGGCTCGGGTTCGCAGGTTCTTGTCATTCTTTAACCCCCGAACCCTGAACCGATGACCCATTTTGTGGAGGCCCAAGCAGATTGGGCTTCGGTTTGGAGGGAAGTGCAGTTCTCCAGTTCGGTTGAGGCCGAGGTCTTCTCTGAGGACTGGTGATGACGAAACGAGCAGCAGGAAGACGGTTCATAGAGGGGCCCTAAATAATTACCAATACTGTTTGGGGGGGTCCTTATTTTTGGGAAAGTATAACGGGCCCCAAGACCCTATTCTAGTCATTAAGGCCCCTATCTTAAGATATCGACGGGGATGATGACGATGAAGATTATATAAGGGTACTGTGACGATGGCGGTCTGGACAACGACGAGAACGACGAGGACGAAGATGGGGCGTGCTGATGATATCATGAAGATGATCCTTATGATGAGCAGCGAACCGTTTCGTTCGATACCATGTTAATTCTGCCCCCACGAGTTCTCCCAATGCGCACTCTTGGACTTCTTATGTCTCTGCAGCACCGCCACATACAGGTTGGAGTATCCGAACTACAATCTAATGACAGGGCCTTAACGATTACGACAGGATTTTGGGGCCCATATATACTAAATCATAGTAAGAGCCCCCCCCCCCAAATAAACATGACGTTGGCACTTATTTAGGCCCCTATAACCCCAAAACCCGGTTCAGGCTCCTATGTTATATGACACGAAGCTTTTGCAAACTCTTCTTTAGCTTGGTGATCACGGAATGAGAGCAAAGCTTTTCCTACAGGAGTTCTCAGGTGGCCGCAGAGGTCGGCTAGAGCTGATCGATGCAGCAGCCTGTATGAGAAGATGAATAGGATTTAGGGTTTAGGGTTTAGGGTTTAATGTCACCACGTGGAACTAGCTAGCATAGCATTTTTCGACTAAACAGAAACCCACTATTTTGCAAGGCTCGCGTCTAAAGCACTGTGTCTTCAGAGAAGCTTGGGCAGTGCAGGAAGAGGCCCAGGCGCCGGCTACTTTGCCTGAGGAGGCCATGCCGAAGTGCCGGGTTTCCGTGCTTTTGTGGCATTCGGTTCTTCTCGGTAGAGCAATATTTGTGATGTCATCGCAAGTCGTCCACATGACTTGTTGAGCCTTCAGCAACATCAGCAGCGATGGCAACAATCTTCGTTCTCCTAGCTGATTTCGAACCCATCGGCCGAAAAAGCAATACCTTCTACACTCCGTGGACAAAGCACCTCACCAGTGTGTATCCAGGCCACTCCCATGTCAATGGAGAAGGAGACTGCACCGCTCGATGAACCGCCGAAGGAGGAGAACCTCGAGGCACATCGCTAAACCCGAAAGCACGAATACCTTGCCCTGAACCGTAAATCCTGAAACTGGATATGATAGCAGCTGCCGCCAGGAATCCTTCATCTTTCGCATGGTTTTCATCCATAAATCTGAGAGACGCAGATCCCTCCACTGTAACCTCAGCTTCAGAGCACAGAAAGTCCCCTCCAACGTCAAGCTTAAGGCCTCAACTCTTTAAAATTCAGGCACCAGCGTCCCAGTCTTCCCTCGAGCCCTTCACCCCACACTCTATACCCTGAAGCCTAAGCCCTAAACCCCCTACCACACCGCCTAGTCACGAGGATCCCGCTGCAGAGCCATCCAAGGCGCCTAGCCCGCTGGAGGAGCCGGGCGTTCCCGAAAATCAGATGTATTTAAGGATTCCTTGAAAGGGTTACTATAAGTAAGGGTACTCAAGGGCTTCCCTGTAAAGGCATCTATAAGGGTTTAGAGTTTCCGAAAGTACGGGGTAACTTGATTTTGGGGTCCTTATGATAAGGATCCTGCTATTTAGGGTGCCATATTAGGGTCCCCTACTTCCGCAAACCCCCAAATTGAACCTGCAGAATCAGCATC
Organism: Symbiodinium sp. CCMP2592; assembly: GCA_905221615.1. NCBI lineage: Eukaryota > Dinophyceae > Suessiales > Symbiodiniaceae > Symbiodinium > Symbiodinium sp. CCMP2592. The sequence continues at coordinate 52,776 of CAJNDT010001267.1, forward strand.
TCGCGGCCTCCATCCTTAAACCACCGCTTATGTTTAAGAGAGCTCTTGTAGGAAGCTTACAGTAACCTACGTGGAACCTGAACCTCTGAACCCTAAAGCCCTTAACTCCGCAACCTTGGTCCAGGGTCGAGTTGCCCTAAAGCTTAAACCCTAAAACCCTGAACCCTCAGAACGAAAGCCTTGAATCCTAGACCCCTGGAGGAAGCCTCCACCTGACAAGCTCCTGAACCGAGAAACACCCCCGTAAGACCACTGAACCCATCTCCAGAATATCCCCCTTATACAGTACCACCAAACTTAAGCCTGCCATGTGGGTGGTTGTCAATATTAAGGTCCCGTTTTGGGTCCTCATTATAATACGGCACCTGATATGTAGGGCACCCAAAAAGGGACCATGATTTTGATAACTACCCATGTTGACTTGCCCCTCAGCAACGCTTGTTCTAACGTTTGAGGCTTTGAGATCCGTTGAAGCGACTGGCACCCTTCAAGTGCCTCAGCCCTAGCAAACGTCCGCAGATCCCATAAGGCCTTAAATCCCGCAAGTCGTCGCCTGAGGGTTTACATAGGGGTTTAAGGTTTAGGTTTCTGGTTTAGGGTTGAGAAATCAGGGCATAGGCTTCAGTTGTTTAAACCCTCAGCCCAGCAACGAAACGGACAAGCAAACCAGCAGGATCCTAGACACGAAAAGCAGCAACTCAAAGCAAGAACATCGAACTCTCTACGATGCTCAGCCCTAAGCCCTATAAACCCGAAAAGCCCTAAAACCCCTAAAACCCCTAAAACCTTAAAACCCTAAAGCCCCAAACCCTACAAAGCCCTAAGTCTCCGAGCCCTAAGCCTCAAAGAACCCTAAGCCCCAAAACCCTAAAGCCTCTCAACCCGGCTCCTCTTGAAAGACCGATACCTGCGGATACCAGGAGGAGGAGGCCGCACCCAAAGATGAAGCCTTGGAGGAGATCGGGTGAGGGTTTAGGGGTGTAGGGGTTTAGCTACTATTTGCTTAAGAAACCACCAAAAAATAAAAAATAATAATCCCTATATTACCCCCATAAGGAATATTTTTTTTATTTTTGGGGGGTTCTTAAGCAAATAGTAGTTTGGGTTTATAAGGGTTGAGGGGTTAAAGTTTAGGGTTTAGGGGTTAGGGCTGAGGGTTTAAAATCGAAGGCTGCGTAAGTAGTCTGAATATTCGTTAATGTACCCCAGAAACTTGTTCTATCCTTGTTGAGGCCCCTATATTCTTCAGAGTTTCGCGACTTATGGGTCATGAACTTAAGGGTTAGGGGTCTCTAAATGTTCTGTTAGTTCGGGGGCTTCGGGTTTAGTTTCCCGGCTTAGGTTTGAGCTTGGGTCCGTTTATCTACGTTTTGGGCTTAGGTTGGCTTAGAGCTTATAGGGCCCATAGGGTTCACGGCAGGGCCAAGGGTGGGAGGCAGGAGGCTAAGGTTCGCCTGCGCAGCTTGCGTTTCTGAAGTCGCCAGGAGCCGGACGGTGGTCGTCAGGGCACCCTCTTCGACGCCATGCCGGAGCCGAAGGCTCTGGAAGCCACGGCCTATTTCAGAGTTAACCGTAAGGGCGACTACAGAGGCTACTACGTATAGCAGTTTGGGGCTTTAGGTTTTGGGGGTTAGGCTGTTGGGTTTCGTGGCTTAGGGCTTCATTGTTTCAGGATGAAGGGTTCTGGATTTTGGGGTTCAACATCTATTTGTCTCTTTCGCCGTCTCTATTTCTCTCACCTCCTTGTTGTCTACTTGTTTCTGCAGGTCTCCATGGTGTTCCAGTGTATCCGTCATAGGCGTCGTCAGCCAAGCGAGACCTCCTTGGTGGCTCCAGGCCTTTGCGGTTGTGGTGCAACGGCTCTCGGGGCTCCGGGAGGAACAACCTTCAGCAGATGTTTAGGAGTTCTAAACCCCAAAGCCCTAAACCCCATGGCCGGGGTATCCCCCCCTTCTGTTCCGAACCCTGGAACTGAAATTCTCCGAAACCCGCTGCCCTTAACTGCTAGCAAAACCCTACACATAAGCCCTAACAGCGCTGCTCAAAAGCCAATGCAAGGGATTTTCTAGACCGCACAAGCCCCAGAGGCTAAACAAGAGAAATGCCTTTCAGGTCCAAAAGCACATACTTTAGGGAGCCTAAATAGTATAGTATACCCCGCCAAACCCTATTCTACTTATTAAGGTCCCTAGTTTACACTCCAGGAGGCAGACCCGGGCGCGGCGCGCGTGCTCGGGGACATGCCGCTGGTGGATCGGCTGCGCCGGAGCGGAGCCGCTTTGAGAAAAAGACAAAGACCTGTGGAGGGGGTTTAGGAGCTACACGATTCAATTAGGGGCACTGGTCAAGGGCTTCAGGGTTGAGGGTTTCGGGGTAGGGGTTGATGATTCAGAGCTTGGAGGGTTCACAAGGGGTTCTGAGTTTAGGGATTTGCGGTTCCCGGTTGACTTCGGGCTCGAGATTGAGGCTTCACTGTTTACGAGATGAGCACTTGCAGCTTTAGGTGAAGAGTAGAAGAAAGGTTTCCGGGAATCGGAATTTTAGGGAATATCTCTGAATTAGGCTTATCTTGCGTGGTCTCGCTGGAGTTGAGTCTTGTGAGGATTGTGTTTAGGCTTTGCTCGGCCGACCGTCAACATCGCAGCAAACCTCGGCTTGACCAGCATCTGCACAGGCATCTGTATACGAATAGCCCGAGCCCTTACATTGAACCTCTCTGGTCGAGACTTCATTGAGAGCTGAGGCGCCCATCCTAAAACCTAAGCCTCAGCTCTAAAGGCGTATACGACACACGAGTCATGCAGCGTTCAAGCTTGGGACTTGGCGAGTAGCGTTGAACCTGAACTCCTGAGAAAGCAGCCAAGGCTTAGGGCCGTCAGGGTAAAGTGTCGAGGGTGAGGATCTTGCAAAGCACGAACCTTCGTACATTCATAAGCCTCTTATATATCCCTTGTAAGAGCTCAATAAACATTTTTCATGACCACCTTTACCTGCCTGAACCCTGAACTTCAAGGTGTCGAATTGAAACGCTTCTTCTTTCGGTGGTCCCTGGGAAAAGTAGTGGTTTAGGGTTTAGGGTTTAGGGTTTAGGGTTTAGGGTTTAGGGGTTTCCCATCGGCATCCAAACTCGGGCTACGCGGAAGTCCAACCTTGTCACGGGAATCTGCAACTGACGTTTTGAGTCCATATGGTATAGGGAGTGTTCAGGGGTGTGCAGGGTTTAGGGTTTAGATATGACTGAGGCTTAGAGCTTAAGCTTGGGAGTTTGGGCTGAATTCTCTGAAAAGCAGAGTCTGCCAACTCACGCGTCTTACATGATTAGCATTAATATTCCTAAGGGCTCCTAAAGACAACTATACTAGAATATCCCTTGAAAGCCCTTTGCCTATATTTTTAAGGCCCCTCTATTGGGCTTTCGTGGCTTCAGAAGAGGTGCGCGGCTCTCTGGTGCGACTGTCCCATCAGATCCAAGCCTTCCAGGCCATGGGTCGGAATATTCAACATGAATATCCCTTACCTGGACCCCAAAAGTATGTAGAATAGTAGCCCTTATAGGGCTTTGGGCCATTATTTGACCTACTTTTTGGGGTTTAGGTATTCCTTTATGCACATGTCTGGTACAGTATGTCCCACAAACCCTATTCCAGCCATCAAAGCCCCCTGTATTGGCTGGCAGTCAGTCGACCCCGAAACGCATCATCCAGAGACTTTACGACCGATACTCTCCAGGAACCACAAAGCCCCAGTCTCGTAGAGCCGCAGTAGCCGAATCACACGGGTAGTTGTCAAAATTATGGCCCCTTTTTGGTACCCTAAATATTAGGTGCCATATTATATTGAGGACCCAAAAAGGGATCCTAATTTTGACAACCACCCACACAGCGCCTGAGGGGGTTGGTTAGGGTTTTGGCTTTAGGCTTCAAGGCTCAGGGTCGTAGAAGTGTGTCGAGGTTTTGTGAAACTCCAAAGCCTTAGGTCACTGCAAGAGTATCCATGCAATCGGGCTTGCGCCAAAAAATATCAAAAAAAAACACAGATCAACAGCAACACCAAGTGTTGGAGGTGTACTTGGGCAATAAGCGAGTGCAAGTTTAGATTGCATGTATGTGTATGTATGTACATGTACACATACATTATGTGTGTATATATTGGTCTACACAATGTATGTCAGATACATGCATGTATCCGTATCTTGTATACATAACTCTATACATATCTACATATATACATTTGTTTATTTATGTACACTTACATATGTAAACATCTGTACATGTAGTCTTTGGGTTCCTTATCTACGTGTGTGTTTATTTGTTGATGCAAATAAGCAGATAGCTGGCAGACAACTTGCACAGCCCCCAAACCCTGAACACCCCCAACGCCCTACGCCCAAATACCCCTGAATACCCTAAACGCTCAAAAACCTTAACAACACCCTAAAAGCTCAAAAAAAAACAGCAAAAGCAAACCTTAACCCTAAAGCCCCAAACCCTAAACCCTAAACTTTAACCCTCAACCCTAAACTCTAACCCTAAACTCTAAACTTTAACCCTAAACCTGAGCCAGGCCGACCCGACCCAACACTACGTTCGGCTCGTCTCTTGGCTCCGTTTCTCCGCTTCGATGGCGGAGCAGCTGCCAGCCGACGTCCTCGAGGCCTTGGGTTTAGGGCTGCCTTTTGGGGCTTTTAGAGAGGGTTTAGGGTTTAGGGGTATATATGGTCGACCATATATGTAGGATTTAGGGTGGCTTAGGGCTCTAAAAGAGGGTTTCAGGTTTCTTGCAGGTACCAGTATTTGTCGGGTTTGTAGGGGGTTTCTTTTGGATGTTACGAGGGTTTCTATCGTGTTCTATGAGGGGGAGGGGGTCTAGACGTGCTTGTATTATTGGAGCTTTACAGCATCAGAACAAGCTTTGGGGTATTTCGTAGTACGGCTGTATAAACTGTAAAGGTATATACACGGTTTAGGGTTTGGGGTTTAGGGTTTAGGGGGGAACATGGCTTTAGGAGGATTAGTGCTAGGATCCCCTATACTTTACCTTAAGGCCATGAGGATAATGATGTTCCAACTTTCTGGCTTCTACTGTACTGCAACTACGATAAAAGAAAGTCGGGCCTAAGTCTAGATAGGGGCCTTTACGAACAGGGGTTCAAGCTGGGGTTCTGTAGAACTCTCCCACATGGATAATATTAATCGTATATACCTCCAACCCTTCTCCAATTACTTGTTTGAGTTTGGGGTTTAAGATTTTACCGTTTGAGGTTTTGGCTTCGCAGTTTAGAGTTGCGGGTTTCAGGGTTAGGGGTTTAGAGTGTTGGGTGGGCAGGCCTTCAGTCACCAGTTTAGGGTCTTGGCGCCGGGCACCCTGTTACTTTCCCAGGTTTCCTGCGTTTTCGGAACATTTCAGCTGATTCTGTGGGGTGTGGATGGACATGCTGCAAACACTGGCAGGTACAGCACTTTGCCACTTTATACAACATGCTGCAGAAGAGACGTTTCTGGAACAAGAGGCCCTGTCCCAAACACTCGTGCTTTGTGCTAGCATGGCCGCAACATTTGTATTTACAGCGTTTTGCGCCATTTTACACAACAAACTGCAGAATAATATTTTGCGTTTCTCCAGAACTCTAGCAGCTGGTCTCTGCACAATATGATGCACACGGATCTGGTGACGGCGACGTTGATGATGATGATGATGATGATGACCATGGTCATGATCATGATGCTGCTGCTGCTGCCGCCGCCGCTGCTGCTGCTGCTGCTGGTAGTAGTGCTGGTCGTGCTGGTGGTGGTGGTGGTCATGGTGATGGGCAAACATCTCGGACAAGTGCGATAGTTTCCGCGATGCGCAAGAACATAAGTTTTCTGGACATCGTGCTGGGACCTCGGTGTTGTAGCACGCCCTTTTATGCATGGAAAGTAACAACGTGAGCCCTCACCCTCGGGTGTACCTCCAAACTCACAATGCTGACTTCTCCTGCAGTCCTTGTGAAGCCTCCCCGCACTTGATGGATAGTCTGTGCTTCACTGACTCTACTTGGGGTACCTATGTCCTCAAGCATCTCTTACCCGGAACCCATAGAGAACTAACAGCCTAGAACTCTTCCACAGGCCCTTCTGCGGCCTCTTTTGGCCCCGGCCCCTTGGGCGCAGATTGCTGGTCTCGACTTTTCGACGGCTTGGAGAGGGCTTTTGAGGTTTGAGGCTTCTGGCTAGGGACTTTAGGGTTATGGTTTAGGGACTTGTTGCAGTGGCTTCAGGGGTTAAGGCGGTTAAGGGGTCGGGCTGTTCAGGGCCTCGGAATGAGGAACTGAGGAACTTTGGGTTTGAAAATTTTGGGGGTGCAAGGCTTCGGGGCTACTATAGGGGCCTGAGAGGGGCCTTAATAATTGCCTATATAGTTTTAAAGGTTCCTTATTATAATTGCAGTAGCATGGGCGCCAAAATTCTATTCTAATTGTTAAGGCCCCTATATCATGTGGGTCCAAGTCTTCGGCCTTGCAAGGGCCTTGGATCTTTGGCCCATGGTTTGTTAGGGCTTAGGGTTCGGCAGCACCTGACAAAACTGTGTGCTGTCATACTTCTCGTGGGTCATTTAGGGTTTAGGGCTTAGGAGGTAGGAGCATAGTTAGTTCAGTCTAACTACATGTAAGCAGCTTTGATTGGACAACTGGCAGAACTATTTACTTATGATCTCAGCGAGTGCGACAGACCTTCAAGTAAGTATCCCCGCCACATCATATTTCCGATTCATAGCTTTTAGGGTTAATAAAGATGTTGCGACGGGTTCGTTTCTGTTTCAGGCTAATTCCCGTTAGGAAGGAGGATCGCCGCAGGAAGCCTTAGCTAGCATTCTGCAAGAGACGTGTACAAGCAACGTAAACAGATGTAGTTGGACGGTAAGCAACAATCATAATTTGAGATTGATGCGGTTAAGGATGCGGGGATTCAGAATTCAGGTTTGTAGCGGGGTTCGTGTGGATGGTTCGGTGGTCATGGTGTCGAGTCTAGGGTTTAGGATGCGGACCTCGCGGTCGAAGGCATTAAGGGGTGGTCGCGGGGTTAAGGTTGCAGAAGGCTTGCAGGCGACACAAGATAGGCTGGCACTCCCAAAGAAGTTAGTACCAAGTAGAAACAGTATGGCTCAACTATGGCTCAAGCTGGTCGGACCAAAGTACCTGGTGTAGCGGTACGTACTTCGACCCTGTGCGACTAAAGTCTAAGCCCCTAAATCCTTAAACCCTATACCCCAAACCCCTAAACTCTTCGAAGCCCTAAACCATAAAGCCCTAAACCCCTAAACCCTAAACCCTGAACCCTAGAACCCTAGAACCCTCAACCCCCAAACCCTAAACCCTAAACCCCCTGAACCCTAAACCCTGAACCCTAAACCCCTAAACCCTAAACCCTGAAATCCTGAACCTGAAAGCATCAAACCCTAAACTTTGCGCCTTTAAGGCTTATCGCTGTAGCACCGCCTTCCGAAGCTCTGGAAAGCTTCCGGACATCGTCACGCTGGACCAGGAGATCCGAGTCTTTGGTTTAGGGTTTCAGGTATAGGGTTTCGGGTTTAAGTTCAGGGTTCAAGGTTTAGGGTTTTGTTTAGGGCTTGGGGTATTTAGGATTTATAGGTTTTAGAGTTTAGGGTTGAAGGTTTAGGGTTTAAGGTTTGGGGTTTAGGGCTTTGGGGTTCGGCTTCAGGGTTCAGGGGCCGTCTTAGAGTCCTATAATGTAGCGGCCTTAAGAATTACCTATACTAGTTTGGTGGTTCTTTGTTACAAATATAGCATAACTCACCAAAAGGCCCTAGAGTATTCTTAATAGTAAGGCCCCTACATTCGGTTTTGGGGTTGAGGGTCTGGGATCTAGGATCTTGGGGTTTTAAATTGGGGTTCAGGGGTTGGGAGTTTAGGGTTTTGGGGATTTGGGTTTGAGGGTTAGGGTTTAGGGTTAGGGTTTGGGGTTCAGGGGTTGGGAGTTTAGGGTTTTGGGGATTTGGGTTTGAGGGTTAGGGTTTAGGGTTAGGGTTTGGGGTTCAGGGGTTGGGAGTTTAGGGTTTTGGGGATTTGGGGTTGGGAGTTTAGGGTTTAGGGTTCAGGGGATTTGGGGTTTGAGGGTTAGGGTTTAGGGTTCAGGGGGTTTGGGGTTTGAGGGTTAGGGTTTAGGGTTCAGGGGATTTGGGGTTTGAGGGTTTGGGTTTACGGCTTGGGGTTTGGAAGTTTCACGCTGTGGGCTGCGATCGAGACTGCACTCTCTCGACTATAAGCCCACCGTTGACGGTGAAACCCTAAGCACCCAACACCCCCACAAGCCCTGTGAGAGCTCTACAAGCACCTCAAGACATCATGTTTAAATAAGCCTTCTGAAGCCGAGAAAGACAACCCTAACCTGAACCAAAACCTTTCAGAGCTGCACCAGCCAGGCGCTGCAGCTTGATGCGAAGCGCCGCCGGGAGTATCTTGCGGAGCTCGGGCAGTGACTCGCTTTCTGCCAGGCTAAGGGTTTAGGGCTTCAGGCTTTTTGTTTCGAGGGGGGGGGGGGGTTCGGAGTATGATGGTTGGAATGAGAGTTTATGATGTTTTCAATGTTGTGGCTTAGGAAGCGAAAGGTTATAGCTGTTTGGAACTTAAGGGTCCAGGGAATTTGTGATGTAAGCTTCTTCAAGTGTTTATTCTAGGATTTGGAAGTTAAAGCTCTTACAGTTCATGGATTGTATGAGTTCGGGATTAGCATTAACCTGGCGATTGAGCCAGATAGTATTAACTTAGCTATAGTTTAGGAGTTATAGGGTTTAGAGTAGATCTCTGTACGCTGCATCTCTTGTTGTTGGTGTCTTCATGTCCGTATCTGCACATATACACATGAAGCTTGCAACCGGAGATCAAAGCAGTAGATCCTGAATACACAAGCTCCCAAAGCTGCTACGTTTTGGGTATACTGCCCCTTTAGTGTCTAAAATAAGTTTTGTATGATACGCCAGCCTATATTATGGGTGCTGCAACGATGGCACGGCAATGTTGAACCCTTGCAAAACTGCTACCCACGCGCCAAGCAAGACACAAGTGACATCGTTGAGTTTCTCCAGTGATTTCTGTGCTGACAACTTGGTTCTGCGGGAGACTCCCACCTTCTGCTAGTTAAATGTTGAACCGATGCCCAGTAGTACCCTTATTCCCTTTTTGTAGTCCTAGGTTCCTTATAAAGTTACCCAATACCAAAAAGAGAGGCCTTTTTATTCTTAGGTTACTGGGCATCCTGGTTTGTCTCCATTACAAAACTGAGCACCCCAAAAGCTTAAAACTTACCAACACCTAAACCCTGAACCCTAGGACCCTCCGCTTGACAACCCACAATCGACCTCTCTGCCTTCGGTCTGACGGACCCCACACTTGTTTGTCGGCCACGATCCCCAAGTCTGAAACTCTCTACACGCATGGCATTATTATTGCCGCATTGTATTACATTGTCATTGTTTGCCATATTATTTCGTTATTGTACTATTGCACTCGCATAGTTGCCAGTAGTGTTAGTGTTACTTATGTGTATGTTCACCATAACCGTGCTGGTTTAATCTGGAGCTTGAGGACTACGCTTGAATAAACAGGATGGAAACATGGGCATAAGACGCTAAGAGAAGGAACCCAAGGGATAATCTTGATAGTTCAGGCTTCAATGTTAGCCGGGCCGTGTGTCCTGCAAGCAGGTTTGGGGGCTAAGCTTAAGCACTCATCATCATCATCATCATCATCTCCAGGGCAATGAACCCTAAGCGCTACAATTGAGACGACGGTTTCGGGTTTAGACTTACAGCCGTAGACTACGGTCTTTACCTTCGCCGAGATCTTTCATCGATCGGTCCGGAGAGCGGCTGAAAGACGCCAGGCGCGGCAAGTGGGTCAAAGAACATTCGGACTCAGATAGCGGAATTGAGGTTAGTATATTTGGTGGAGCAGTGCTGCTTGGTTGATATTGGAGTCGCTACTTCCGCGCACAACTGTTGCCGTTCAGTGTTGCCAAGCCGTGTTTCAGGGTCAAGGAGGTCGTCCGCGGCCACTGCTAGTGTTGCTGCCACTAGCTACTATGACTCTATCACCTAGAGGCATTGCAATAGTTCTTTTAACGGTAGTTTCAGAGCCAGGGTCATGGACAGCATGACAGTTGTAGCAGTTGCCAGTATTGTGAGGACAGTAAGAAGTGCAAGAAAGGGCGAGCGCAAGTGGATGTTGTGCGACTGTTCGTGCGGCCTGTTCTTGTTAGTACCCTGAAACTGCCTGCCGAAGTGATGGCCAGAGAGATACCACACAGCAAGTGTCAATGTTCCAATCCCCAAGGCTGCTTTTGCAACTTGGGGAAGCCTCGGCTTGAAGGACGACGAAACGATAACCTAGTAGTAGAGTAGGGAACCTTTAACCTTTTTGGGGTTGTATAGCCCCTATATAATCCTTATGTAATCCAAAAGGTTAACCTTTATTTCCCCATGATACCCGACAAGTAGGAAAAGAAGGAAACCCCTGGCTCGATGGTCTGGATGCCCAAAGACCATCATCCTGTATCAGAGAAGAGCCGACATGACCAGCCCCTGAAGCCATGTGAGAGTTTCCCAAAATAGGGGACCTTAATATAGTAGCGTATGTAGTCGGATCCTTATCAAGGACCCTCCATTAAGGAGGTACCCGTAATTTTCGGAAACTGCCATTTAAGGTTCCGATGCCACTTGCTCCGAGCTGGAAGTAGCCCACAAGGTCTTAAGTGCTCCTGCTAATCCGACACTACAGGCGACAAGCCCCAAACCCTAAGCCCCATAGCCCGTACCGAACGGATTTGGACATGTAAGCAGTACGCATGTACGTACGGATCCAGAAATTATTCATGAGAAGCAAGTCAAAAAAAGGCAGCAATGTTCCATCAGGCATCCGGCCCACCACGGAATTTTTTTTGATCAAACCGAGGCACCTAGAGCCCCAAACCCTGTATCCGAGAACAGCCCTTTCTTGAAGGACAACCCCGAGTAAGCCACCCCCCAACAATGCGAACTATTATTTCCGTCCCAAACTCTTAAGCCCCACACCCTGAAAGCGCAAGACAACAACAAAAAAAAACAAAAGCATTAGCCGCCAAAAAAAACCCTTAACCCTAAATTTCAAGCCCTCCTACACCGATGATCGGGTCAGCGCTTGGGCCAGGAAGAGCTCGGAGTTCGGGCAAGTCCTTTCTTCGGCCTCCCGACTGGTTTAAGGTTTAGGTTTTTGAGATTTAAAGTCACAGGTTTTATGGCTTTAGGGTTTGGTATTGACGGTGTGGGTTTAAGGTCTGTTTGTTGTCAAGGTTTAAGGTTTAAGGTTCAGGCTTGCAGATTTAGGATTTCGGGTTTAGTGTGGAGTTACTTACTGTCTGCTTGCATCCTCGGCTCTCCGGAGACTAGAGAAAACCAGGGCGCTCCTTGGAAACCCCAGTAGCTAGGTCTTTCAAGCTCGTATGTCTAATTTTGCGTGCAAAAACGTACAGTTACAAGGGAGTCTCCCAACTAGGAGCACCCTCTTGGTTGGGTGCTGGGGTTCTGTCATGATTATAATTTGCGTGAACTACAATCACGACTATGAGAACCGCTGGTTGGTGTTATGATTATATTGCGACGATTATTACAGCTACCAGTGTTACCCTAAACCCGTATGATGAGAAAGCGTTTAGTTAGTGGGTTTGAGATTTTGAGGGTCTGCGGTTGCAGTTCAGGATTATGGAGACTGTGCGTCTACAGGAACTTGTAGCCTGTCATTAGAACTGATAGTGCTCTAGGTACGGCTATGAGCATAGTCCGTGTCTTTATTTGGTTAAGACTGTACTATGACTATGGATATAGTTCGCATTGTGATTATTGTGATTCGTAGTTCGGTGGCAGTTGCTGTAATGGTTATGGCTGTAGCATTGCGATTCGCATACTGGTTGGCATCAGTGGTCTGGCCATTTGCATACTGTATCGTAGTGTAGTCTTCAGAAGGAATCAGAAGAGTTAGCTCCAGCAGGAATAATAGGACTCTCAATCTAAGGAAAACCTTAAATCTTGAAACCCTAAACCCCACACCCGTCAAGCCTATACTATAGGGGCCCTATTAATTTCCTATGCTATTTTGGGGATCCCTTATATACTATAGTCACTTATAGTACAAGGGGCCCCAAAACCCTATTCTAACTAATAAGGCCCTATATCGTAGTACCCTTGCAACATCCCATAGAGTAGCCCTCATATAGATCCGTTTCCAAGGAACCCCAATCCAATTATTCAGGCCCCTATATTGAACCCTAAGCCCCAAATGAGGAGCCCTAAACCCTAAACCCCTAAGCCCCAAAGGAAGAGCCCTAAACCCTAAACCCCGAAGCCCCAAAGGAAGAGCCCTAAACCCTAAACCCCGAAGCCCCAAAGTAGGGGCCGAGACTGTCGCGAGGTGCGAAAAGCCGTGGAAGCTCGGCGGACCGAACGCGTGCAGAAGCGTCGGCTGCAGCCGGTGACAGACCCAGAGGCCTAGAGATGGGAGGGTTTGGGATTTAGGGGTTTAGGGTAGATGGGAGGGTTTGGGGGTTTGGAGGTTCTAGGGGCTTTCTGGAATACTTTACTTTAGTGTTTAGGGTTAGGGTTTGGGGGTCTAGGGTTTGGGGTACAGCTGGGTTCTGGAGTTCTGTACTTTGATACGTTTTTAAGGACCTGTTCCTTAGAGGCGTATCACGTTTTAGGTTTAAAACCCTAAACCCTCAGAGATCGGATCCTGCAAGCCTTTGGGGGAGCTCGAGGAAATGATCCCGGACCCTACTTGGAGGGTCGGGGGACTTGGTAAGTAGGTAGTAAGTAGACTTATAAGTACCCTAAAAGGGATCCTAGTTGGGGTTATGGTACTTATAAGTCCCTAAAATTACCAGTTACTAAGTCCCCCGACCCTCCAAGTAGGAGGTACTGAGGGTTTAGGGTTTCAGCTTTAGGGCATGCGGTTTGTGAATTTAGGGTTTCAGTACTTTCGGACTTAGGGTTTAGTAGTTCTTGGCTTATAGCTTAGGGCTGATAAACTTTAGGCTCTAGGGCCTTGGTTCGAGTGTCCTGTGTAAGGTTCCCCTTTGAAGATATACTTTCGAGGGAGTGTGTTCCCACTGGTCATTCCTTGCCTCCTTCAAACAGATCAGCCATCAGTTCAGACGCCTCAAATCCAAAGAACAAAGGTGAACTAATTTGGGGTCTGAATGAACAGCAGTCATTTTCCCATATAGGCCCTATGTAGTTACAGCACACGCGCCAACCCTAGTTTATCTATAACTTTATGGCCTCCATCCAGAGCGCCCTGTATAACCCTAGACCCTAAACCGCCTAATGCCCGCGCACAAAACAATTCGGAAGGCTGCCGCCGCAGCGAGACGCGGAAAGAACCGACGCCGTGTACAAGGCAAGAAGAGGAAGTTGGAGGAGACGCTTGGTCTCTGAAGGAAATCGCCTGGTTTTGGGTTTATGGCTGTTCAGGGTTTCTTGGGTTTCGCATTTACAGACTCATCACAGGCTTTCGGCAATTAGGGCCTCTATTGTCGATTACCTAAAGTTTTAGGTCTGTGGTCGAGAGGTTTCTATCTTCTGACCGAAACTTAGGTTGTAAAGCAGCAGGCATCATGTTTCTTTTCGACACAGGACTGGCTTGGTCCAGGCTTGACGAGGAGTTTGAATTCTGGGTTCAGTATTCAGTACTGCATCTAGATCTGTTCAAGAACCCTGCGAATGACATGGCTGAGATTCCGCTTATTCTTTTTTCGATTCTGAAATTCATAAAAATTTGAAAAAAATTGAAGTGAACCCTATACTCGGCTTTGGCATTGGGGCTCAATGGCCCAGGGATCAAGGGCGAAGTGCAGGGTTTTGCAGCGAACCTTGCTGGAACCCGAGGCTGTACTTGTCCATGGGTAGTTGTAAGTGGGGTTATACGTAGGGTAACTTTACGGTTTAGGGTTTAGGGTTTAGGTTCAGGGTTTAGGGAACCCAAAACCCTAAACCCTACACCCTAAACCGCTATGATTATAACCCATATTAGGGGACTTATGACTCTACTTATACCTACCCATGAACCTCCAAGTAGGCGAGCCCGGACCCTGTTAACCCGAAGCCCTGGACAAAGGGGCTCACCGTCCGAAAGCCTGAGTCTAGCTGCTATAATGTAGGTGCCTAAATAATTACCCATACTTACCCATACTATTTGGGGGCTTCCTTACTATACATAACCTATTCTACAGGCTAATTGTCAAGTCCCATATATTAAGGATTCCAACAGGCGGGGTGGGGTCCAATGTCGAGAGCTGTTGTTGATGCTTGATGCAGGGTGCTCGTGGTTTTTCTTAACCTGGCGTGATTCTAACAGGAACTGTTCTGGAACAGAGAGAAACGCATTGTCCGGCCTTTTCGGATAGTTCAGAAGCACGAGAGACACCTTTCCAGACACCGTGGAATCGCAGTGCGTGTCCTCTATTTCGACCCTACACAGAGCCTACACCGTAAAGCAAAGACCATGAACTCTGAGCTTCCTTTCCTCCTTTCACTCCCGAGGTTGATTCAAGCAACCAAGGGCGGCCGAGGCAAGCACAAAGTGAAGCAGTCAAAGTCACTGATTTCGTAGCTGAAGCCCTCAGGCCTAAACTCAACCCAAAGCTGGTGCTGCGATAGATTCTCGCCAAAAAACATTACCTGTCGTCATATGTTTTCAAGATAAGACTAGGAATAAATCAACACTTCATCATTTCTTGTAAGAAGGTAAATATATTAAAACTCTCATTTCTCTCTCTCTCTCTCTCTCTCTCTCTCTCTCTCTATGCAGAATGACTAATGAACATACAAACAGAAACTAGCTTGACATTGACATATTATTTGAGAAGATAATATGAGCAACTGAGCAACCGCATGATTGGCACAAGAAGGGCTTAGAATGGGAGCACGCTGTTTTTGTACTGTAGATATAAATCCTTTAGCATAACTGGAAGATATCTGGATATTAAGTGAAATTAAGGTCATAAGCAGCTAAGAATTTCTAAACGAGTTGATGAGCCCTCTAGAGCCTTCCAGAGGGGTGCGCGCGGTGTTGTGCGTGCCGTGCGCGTATTGTATTGTGTTGTGTTGTGCTATGTTGTGTTGTTTTGTGTTGTGTTGTGCTGTGCGTGTGTGTTGTGGGTGTGTTCCGTTTGCTGTGTGTGTTGTGGGTGATGCATGTGGCTGTATGTGTTGTGTGTGTGTGTGTTGTGTGTGTTGTGGTCGTTGTGTGTGTCTTGTGTCTGTGTTGTGTGCGTGTGTGTGTGTTGTTTGTGATGTGTGTGTGTTGTGTGAGTGTTGTGTGAGTGTTGTGTGTTGTATGCGTGTGGTGTATATTTGGTGGCATGCGTCGTCCAAAGTTGCGTTATGCATATTTGCGTGGTATAGTGTGTTGCGTATTAGGTATGATATATTAATATTTGTATTTTTCTAAATAAATAAATAAATATATATATATATATTGAACGTTCCGCTAGTGGTATTTAAAGAGTTAGAGTCTTCGTAGGGGTTCTGAAATATGCGATATATTTCTTAAAATCTTCTACTCTGCAAAAAATATTTAGTTATGCTGACAAATATCGGGGGGGGGGGGATGCGCGCTATATAGTTCTTCAAAATCTTCTTCGAATACGAATAGAAATTTCATAAAAATTATATATGGAATATGAATGGTATATTTTTCTGAAAATCTGCGGTAATGAATGATTTGTATAATATTCTCGGCGGGATGAGGGATTTAATATATCGTATTTTATAGAATT
>CAJNDT010001268.1:2500-68435 GCA_905221615.1 Symbiodinium sp. CCMP2592
GAGGCTTCCGTTTCACCTCTACAAGAGGGCTCCAGGGGGCTTCCGTTTCACCTCTACAAGAGGGCTCCAGGAGGCTTCGGTTTCACCTCTACAAGAGGGCTCCAGGAGGCTTCGGTTTCACCTCTACAAGAGGGCTCCAGGAGGCTTCCGTTTCACCTCTACAAGAGTGCTCCAGGAGGCTTCCGTTTCACTTCTACAAGAGGGCTCCAGGAGGCTTCGGTTTCACCTCTACAAGAGGGCTCCAGGAGGCTTCGGTTTCACCTCTACAAGAGGGCTCCAGGAGGCTTCGGTTTCACCTCTACAAGAGGGCTCCAGGAGGCTTCGGTTTCACCTCTACAAGGGGGCTCCAGGAGGCTTCGGTTTCACCTCTACAAGAGGGCTCCAGGAGGCTTCGGTTTCACCTCTACAAGAGGGCTCCAGGAGGCTTCGGTTTCACCTCTACAAGAGGGCTCCAGGAGGCTTCGGTTTCACCTGTACAAGAGGGCTCCAGGAGGCTTCGGGTTCACCTCTACAAGAGGGCTCCAGGAGGCTTCGGTTTCACCTCTACAAGAGGGCTCCAGGAGGCTTCGGGTTCACCTCTACAAGAGGGCTCCAGGGAGGCTTCGGTTTCACCTCTACAAGAGGGCTCCAGGGAGGCTTCCGTTTCACCTCTACATGAGGGCTCCAGGGAGGCTTCCGTTTCACCTCTACAAGAGGGCTCCAGGAGGCTTCGGTTTCACCTCTACAAGAGAGCTCCAGGAGGCTTCGGCTTCACCTCTACAAGAGGGCTCCAGGAGGCTTCGGTTTCACCTCTACAAGAGGTCTCCAGGGGCTTCGGTTTCACCTCTACAAGAGGGGCTCCAGGAGGCTTCGGTTCAACCTCTACAAGAGGGCTCCAGAAGGCTTCCGTTTTCACCTCTACAAGAGTCTCCATGAGGCTTCGGTTTTCACCTCTCTACAAGAGGCCTCCGAGGCTCCGTTTCACTCTACAAGAGGGCTCCAGGAGGCTTCGGTTTCACCTCTACAAGAGGGCTCCAGGAGGCTTCGGTTTCCCCTCTACAAGAGGGCTCCAGGAGGCTTCCGTTTCACCTCTACAAGAGGGCTCCAGAAGGCTTCCGTTTCACCTCTACAAGAGGGCTCCAGGAGGCTTCCGTTTCACCTCTACAAGAGGGCTCCAGGGAAGCTTCGGTTTCACTTCTACAAGAGGACTCTAGGAAGCTTCGGTTTCACCTCTGCAATAGGACTCCAGGGAAGCTTCGGTTTCACCTCTACAAGAGGGCTCCAGGAAGCTTCGATTTCACCTCTACAAGAGGGCTCCAGGAGGCTTCCGTTTCACCTCTACAAGAGGGCTCCAGGAGGCTTCGGTTTCACCTCTACAAGAGGGCTCCAGGAGGCTTCGGTTTCACCTCTACAAGGGGGCTCCAGGAGGCTTCGGTTTCACCTCTACAAGGGGGCTCCAGGAGGCTTCGGTTTCACCTCTACAAGAGGGCTCCAGGAGGCTTCGGTTTCACCTCTACAAGAGGGCTCCAGGAGGCTTCGGTTTCACCTCTACAAGAGGGCTCCAGGCGGCTTCGGTTTCACCTCTACAAGAGGGCTCCAGGAGGCTTCGGTTTCACCTCTACAAGAGGGCTCCAGGAGGCTTCGGTTTCACCTCTACAAGAGGGCTCCAGGAGGCTTCGGTTTCACCTCTACAAGAGGCTCCAGGATGTTCGCTTTTTCACCTCTACAAGAGGGCTCCAGGAGGCTTTCGTTTTCAACCTCACAATAGGGCTCCAGAGTCTTCGGTTTCACCTCACAAGAGGGCCCAGGCGCTTCGGTTCACCCTTACAAGAGGGCTTCCAGGAGGCTTTTCCGTTTCACCCTACAAAGGCTCCAGGAGACTTCCGTTTTCATTTCTAGCAAGAGGCTCCAGGAGCTCCGTTTCACCTCTGACAAGGTGAGGCTCCAGGAAGGCCTTCGGTTCACCTCTACAAGAGGGCTCGGAGGCTTCCGTTTCACCTCTACAAGAGGGCTCCAGGGGGCTTCGTTTCACCTCTACAAGAGGGCTCCAGGAGGCTTCGGTTTCACCTCTACAAGAGGGCTCCAGGAGGCTTCCGTTTCACCTCTACAAGAGGGCTCCAGGAGGCTTCCGTTTCACCTCTACAAGAGGGCTCCAGGAGGCTTCCGTTTCACCTCTACAAGAGGGCTCCAGGAGGCTTCGTTTCACCTCTACAAGAGGGCTCCAGGAGGCTTCCGTTTCACCTCTACAAGAGGGCTCCAGGAGGCTTCCGTTTCACCTCTACAAGAGGGCTCCAGGAGGCTTCGGTTTCACCTCTACAAGAGGGCTCCAGGAGGCTTCGGTTTCACCTCTACAAGAGGGCTCCAGGAGGCTTCGGTTTCACCTCTACAAGAGGGCTCCAGGAGGCTTCGGTTTCACCTCTACAAGAGGGCTCCAGGAGGCTTCGGTTTCACCTCTACAAGAGGGCTCCAGGGGCTCCAGGCTTCGGTTTCTACAAGAGGGCTCTAGAGGGCTCCAGAGAGGCTTCTTTCACCTCTACAAGAGGGCTCCAGGAGGCTTCGGTTTCACCTCTACAAGAGGGCTCCAGGAGGCTTCGGTTTCACCTCTACAAGAGGCTCCAGGAGGCTTCGGTTTCACCTCTACAAGAGGGCTCCAGGAGGCTTCGGTTTCACCTCTACAAGAGGGCTCCAGGAGGCTTCGGTTTCACCTCTACAAGAGGGCTCCAGGAGGCTTCGGTTTCACCTCTACAAGAGGGCTCCAGGAGGCTTCGGTTTCACCTCTACAAGAGGGCTCCAGGAGGCTTCGGTTTCACCTCTACAAGAGGCTCCAGGAGGCTTCGGTTTCACCTCTACAAGAGGGCTCCAGGAGGCTTCGGTTTCACCTCTACAAGAGGGCTCCAGAAAAGCTTCGGTTTCACCTCTACAATAGGGCTCCAGGAGGCTTCGGTTTCACCTCTACAAGAGGGCTCGAGGGAAGCTTCGGTTTCACTTCTACACTAGGGCTCCAGGAAGCTTCGGTTTCACCTCTACAAGAGGACTCCAGGAAGCTTCGGTTTCACCTCTACGCCCGGGCCACCGTTTCACCTCTACAGTGGGTTCCAGGCTCCATCGTTTCACCAGCAAGGCTCCAGACTCCATTTCCAAGCCCGGGCCACCATTTCACTTCTACAGTGGGTTCCAAGCTCCATCGTTTCACATCTACTTTGGGTTCCAACAAGGCTCCAGACTCCATTTCCAAGCCCGCGCTACATGGTAGGCCCGTGTACTGAGGACTTCGAGGTTACGTTGTCTGAGTAGACCCAGGGGAGCTTCCGCTTCAACATTGCAATGGACCAGAGCCTCCAGGTTCCCACACTTTCTGCTTCGGGCCACATACTCCAGGTTCCGGGCCTTCCGTGCCGTGGGTTAGAGACCTCAGACTCCAAGCCTTCCGTTTCACCTGTACAGTAGTCCAAGTCTTAGCTTCGCAGCGTGCCAGTGGATGCGAGACAAAAGAGCGTGCAGCATCCGGTGTCGCTTTCTGACAAAGATAGCCGAACAGATTTGCTCTTCGTGGACCTTTGCACTGAAAGCTTTCAGGATTCGTTGCTTTGGCACACGGAAAGAGTCTTCCGTTTCACGTGTACAGTAGACCAGAGGCTCCAGGCTCCAGACGTTTCATTTCACTTCTACAGTGAGCCAAGGACGCCAGGTTCCAAACCAGCCGCGTCATTTCTACAGCGGTGTCGAATCTTCAGGTTCGGGGCCTTCCGTTTCTCCTGTAGAGTGGGCCGGAAGCCACAGGTGGCAGGCTTCTGTTTCACCTCTACAATGGGTCGGAGATTCCAATTTGCAGGGTCCGACGCCCCGCCGTTTCACCTATACAGTAGTTCGAGTTTCAGCCGAGCAGCGTACCAGTGGATGCGAGACAAAAAGTGCACAGCGTCGCGTATCGCTTTCCGATGAGCGAAAATAGCCGGAGTTCGCTATATGGTAGGCCCGTGTACTGAGGACTTCGAGGTTAGGTTGTTTGAGTAGACCCAGGGGAGCTTCCGCTTCAACATTGCAATGGACCAGAGGCTCCAGGTTCCACACTTTCTGCTTCGAGCCACAAACTCCAGGTTCCGGGCCTCTCGTGTCGTGGGTTAGAGACCTCAGACTCCAAGCCTTCCGTTTCACCTGTACAGTAGTCCAAGTCTTAGCTTCGCAGCGTGCCAGTGAACGCGAGACAAAAGAGCGTGCAGCATCCGGCGTCGGTTTCCGACAGAGGTAGCCAAACAGCTTTGCTCTTAGCGGGCCTTTGCACTGAAAGCTTTGAGGATTCGTTGCTTTGGCACACGGAAAAAGTCTTCCGTTTCACATGTACAGTAGACCAGAGGCTCCAGGCTCCAGACCTTTCATTTCACCTCTACAGTGAGCCAAAGACTCCAGGTTCCAAACCAGCCGCGTGATCTCCACAGCGGTGTCGAATCTTCAGGTTCGGGGCCTTCCGTTTCTCCTGTAGAGTGGGCCGGAAGCCACAGGTGGCAGGCTTCTGTTTCACCTCTACAATAGGTCGGAGATTCCAAGTTGCAGGGTCCGAAGCCCCACCGTTTCACCTATACAGCAGTTCGAGTTTCAGCCGCGCAGCGTACCAGTGGATGCGAGACAAAAAGTGCACAGCGTCGCGTATCGCTTTCCGATGAGCGTAGATAACCGGAGTTCGCTATATGGTAGGCCCGTGTACTGAGGACTTCGAGGTTATGTTGTTTGAGTAGACCCAGGAGACCTTCCGCTTCAACATTGCAATGGACCAGAGGCTCCAGGTTCCACACTTTCTGCTTCGGGCCACAAACTCGAGGTTCCGGGCCTTCCGTGTCGTGGGTTAGAGACCTCAGACTCCAAGCCTTCCGTTTCACCTGTACAGTAGTCCAAGTCTTAGCTTCGCAGCGTGCCAGTGGATGCGAGACAAAGGAGCGTGCAGCATCCGGTGTCGCTTTCTGACAGAGGTAGCCGAACAGATTTGCTCTTAGTGGGCCTTTGCACTGAAAGCTTTGAGGATTCGTTGCTTTGCCACACGGAAAGAGTCTTCCGTTTCACATGTACAGTAGACCAGAGGCTCCAGGCTCCAGACCTTTCATTTCACCTCTACAGTGAGCCAAAGACTCCCACCTCATCAGATTACTCGATACAAGAAGTTTGCTCGCAGGCGTCTCACCCTACCACAGTGAGCAAGCGATGCGAAAGAAAAAGTATGGTCTTGCCCAGCGAGTGAGTCTTTGAGTTTCGCAGTTTTGACTTTTCATCGTTGCACGGCTCCTGAAGTTGTGTGTTCAGCCGAGAGCAAAGTGCGTGTGATTGCACAGAGTTACGCTGAGCTGCTTTCCTGAGCTCGAAAGTTTCAGCTCGTCAGCTTACCCGAGACAAAAAGTTCGCTCGCAGCGGTTTCACCCTACCACAGTGAGCCAGTGATGCGAGAGAAAAAGTATGGTCTCACCCAGCGAGTGAGTCTTTGAGTTTCGCAGTTTTTATTTTTCATCGTTGCACAGCTCCTGAAGCTTCGGTTTCAACCCACTGCAAGTACTGTGGTCCCTCAAAAAGCTGTGGTTTCATCAAGCCTTCGGCTTCACCTACAGTGGGCCCTCAGGGAGCTTCGGTTTCACACAACATGCGGTTTCACCTGCAGTGGCCCGCAGGAAGCTTCGGTTTCAGCTACAGGGGCCTGTCAGGAGGCTTCGGTTTCACCAAACCTTCGGTTTCAGCTACAGTGGGCCCCCAGGAAGCTTCGGCTTCACCTCTACAGTAGGCGGGATTCACTCTCGTTGAGCTCCAAAGCCTTCGGTTTCACCTCTACAATCACGTGGGCTCCAGGAAGCTCCGGTTTCACCTCTACAGTGTGCCTTCAGGAAGCTTCGGTTTCACCTTTCAGAATGCTCTTCCACGAAGCTTCGGCTTTACCTTTGCAGTGCGCTCCCAGGAGGCTTCGGTTTCACATCTACAGTGAGTCTTCAGGAAGCTTCGGTTTCACCTTTGCAGCGCGCTTCCAGGACGCTTCGGTTTCACCTCTACGGTGGGCCTTCAGGAAGCTTCGGTTAACCCTGTTACAGTGCGCATCCAGGAAGCTTCATTGTCACCTCTACAGTGCGCTTTCAGGAAGCTTCGTGTCACCTCTACAGTGGGCCTTCCGGAAGCTTCGGTTTCACCTTTTGCAGTGCCCTTCCGGGAAGCTTCGGTTTCACCTCCACAGTGGGCCCTCAGGAAGTTTCGGTTTCACCTTTTACAGTGCGCTCCCAGGAAGCTTCGGTTTCACCTCTACAGTAGGCCTTCAGGATGTTCCGGCTTCGGTTTCACCTCTACAGTGGGCCTTCAGGAAGCGTCGGTTTCACCTTTTGCAGTGGGCTTCCAGGAAGCTTCGGCTTCACCTCTACAGTGGGCCTTCAGCAAGCTTCGGTTGCACCATTTACAGAGAACTTCCAGGAAACTTCGGTTTCATTTCTACAGCGGGCCTTCAAGGAGCAAAGGAGTCAAAGAGCGAATTGTAGTAAGCCTTACGAGAAGCTCCAGGTTTAAGGGCCCACCGTGTCACCTACACAGTAGTTCACGTTTCAGCTCGGCAGCGTGCCAGTGGACGTGAGACAAAAAGTATGTTCTACAGCATACTAAGCATCAAACTGCTATCTAGCTTCAACACTTATCACTCGCCGGTGGTCCAGTGCGAGCCTCAGATATGGAAGCCTTCGCTATTGTCGTCGCAGGCGGTCGTTGACTTATGAGATTATTAGCAGGCTACAGCCTATGAAACTGAAAATAATTATTTTGCGGATATTTTGCAAATTTATTGCATATTTTTTGCGCGTGGGGTTTGCATATTTTTTGCATGTTTTTTTTGGGTTGCAATTTTTTTGCAAATTTTTTGCAAATTTTTTGCATATTTTTTGCATTTTTTTTGCATATTTTTTGCTTGTTTTTTTGGTTTGCACATTTTTTGCATATTTTTTGCAAATTTTTTGCATATTTTTTGCATGTTTTTGCATGTTTTTTTTGCAGATATGCTCCGCTGGTGTTCTGTTGCTGTTTTGAACCCGTCATGTTTTCTTGCGTGGTTGCAAGATTTGCTTCTCGTCTGCTTCTGATACCCTGGCCCTTTTTCGTTGCTTTGTGGATTGAACAGTTCTGTGGCCCCCAATTCTTTCGAACCAGCACCCGGTTTGGCCCTCCACAATCAGTGCCGGCTGATTTGGTCGGTCCAATCCCACTCATGTTGCTTTACTATGAATTATGTTTGATTTGCAGTCTCGAAAGTGGGTTTCTCATAATTGTTGGACTTTTGGAGTCTGGGACCACGCAAGAGGGCACGAGGCGTTGCAGTTTGCTGTTGTGGCCACATTTATTTATTGAAAGTAGAGGGTATAGTTTGGCTGTGTTGTGGGGTGTAAACCGTAAACGCATCCAAATGACACGCACGGTTTCTGATGTTCTTGCGCAATTGACTGCATCTGTGTGTGTGTGTGTTGTGACAATGTCAAGGAGTCCTTGCCTTGTCTATGTCTATGTCTATGTCTATGTGGTGAAATCACAGAACACACGGAAAATTGCTCGTAGCTCATATCCTCCTTGGCTTGCGACTTGTGAGTTGTGAGACCACAAAAGATTCACAACATAGGCATGCAAGTTGTTGCTGGTTTTGTCCTGCCGTTTGTGCATGTTGTCCACTGACACAAGCCAAATGGGTGCGACTTGTTGGGGCTGTTAGGGTGTCAACGTATATTGTGGGATCAAAGAAGATACAAAGACGGCCGGCGTCTGGAGTCTGGAGTCGGCACAGTCGCTTTATTATTGTTATTTCGTTCAAGGATTGCGGGGCAAACGGCAAACGTCCAGGAGTCCTGGCTCTGTCTTGCAGCGAGGCGAAGCCAAACCAAATCCAGCCCCAAATCAAATGATCGAAGTTTCGTTTCCAAATACAAAACAAAACAACAAAAACAATAACAGTAAAAGAAATTACCAGCTATGCCAGCCAAACCAAAACGACTTCAAACGTACCTACATTGACCTACACGACCTACATCGTTCGCGTGAGGTTAACAGTTAACAGCTAATGAGGTCAGGCAACTGGTACTGCTGCTTGTTTTCGCGCAATGCGGTTGGCAGCTTACCCGCAATCCAATCCACTCTCAGCTGAGGCATAAGGCATAAGGCATAAGGTCTCGGCTGCGCAACCGGCTGGTCACCAACTCTTCTCAGGTGCACTGCAGTGCAGAAGTAAGTAAAGGTATCTCCAATCTACAACTAACTATATAACCACAGAGCACACCGGCTGCCGGCCTTTCCTCACTCGGCGGTTTGCGGCTTGCCGCCGATGAGGTCACAGAAAAAGCCTGCACCGGAAGCTGTGCAGCTTGACTCCATCAAGCAGCACAGCTTCCGGTGCAGGCTAGTTTAGTGAACCACTGAATTATCTTCCTGCGTCCACTGCAACGTCTTGCGAGAGCCCAGACTAGACTCGACTCCAGACTCTCGATTCTAGATGTTGTTCAGGCGGGCCAACCCTACCCAGCCTACAAAAACGCCCCAATCACAATTCAATTACTTACAAACAACCTATCTAAACACATAATATTCTGCACTGTGTCCGAGTCCTGTTTGCCGGGCCTAGTGACTTAGCGACTTAAGACTTAAGGCCTTAGGGCCTTAGGGCCGAGTGCTCAATGGCGGCTTAGCGACCAGCGACTGAGTCGAGTGGCTCTCGCATCGCATCAGAAGCCGCTCAGGAAACATCACGTCATCACGATCCTGTGCCACGAGCGTCCACTGTCCACGCTACAGCTACCTACAGCTTACAGCTACGTTATCAAGAAGTCCAAGATCGGGTCAGGTAGGGCCCAGGTAGGGTAGGGTCATAGACCATGACGAGAGCAGGCAAACAAGCTACAGTGCCACAGCTACACTGCTACACGGCCCTATTCCCGGACTATTCCCTGCGCACTGCAAAACTCGCAAGATCTCACAGGAACTGGCAATCTGGACGAGGAGAATAATGGCCTAAACCCATAACTATGCCATAGATGCACTGCCACAGAACTGACTTGAATGCTTCCAACAAGCAAGCTGGACCTGGACTTTGCCTGGCCTGGCTGTCTGGCCTTGGCCTTGCCTTCACTGTAACTGGTAACTGAAGCTTTCCGTCATTCGGCAGGGCATGGGCAAAGCTTTCATGACAATTTTAAGCGCCACTACACTGTGGGGACTTTGGGGATGGACCCGGATGTGGGCCCAAGAGGTGGCAGCAGCAAATCAGATCCAGTCTCATCAGTGATCTTCAGTAATTATTATTTGTCGACCATTGTATAATGATTTCACGCGACGAATAGGTGCAGCTACGACATCTGCGGAATCTACGGGGTCCGGGCACGGGTACGGCGGGTACAGGTAGGACTATGACCACAAGTGGCAACATTTCAACACCAAAGCCCAGAGCCAGAGGGATCACCAAAGGCATGGAAATCATACATGGGAGAACCGTACACGTACACGTACACGTCGAACAGTGCAGCCGTCCAATCTGCACTGCTGCACTTCGGACTTCAACCCGATTTCAACAATCAAGCTCCAGGCCAACAGATTAGGAAACACACACCCAAGCCCAGAGCCACACAACAAGGAATGCTTGGCCACTGTCCTGCAGATCATCCTCCGGTGCCTTCAAAGGCTCAAAGGCCTTCAAGGCGGCCTCCCTGCACGGTGCCACAACACCTTGCAGCAAAACACTTCCAGTTACAGTGCTTAGAGGGCTTACAGCTTCCATGTCAAAGCATGATGCAGGAACCACGTCGAAGAAGTAATCAAACTACGAAAACATTGATCACTGCTTGCTGAAGCAATGTCTGGACTCTGGACTCGGCACTGAGCGCAGGCTGCTCGATTTCTTTCTGACGGATCCGAGATGGCGTGCACGCAGGCAGACGTGCCAACAGGGGCAAAATGGCTTGTTTGCAGATGCTCAGCTCCAGAACAAACTTTCTGTAACCTATAGGACCTATCGGACCTAGCAGACCTATACTTTGCAGGACCCAGCACCTGAAAACTACAACATACGATATGGAAGGACTAGCCATAAAGAAGCCATCTTCGACTACAGTAGATAGTACTGCAGCCTCTGTAGTCTCTACCCGGCCTTTGACTAGCGGTACTCGTTGAAAGATTTGCACGGGCACACTGGAAAGCACCAGGTGATGATGCTTTGCAGCAAATTGGGAGCTGAAACATGTGCAAAACATAGCACTGCGGCGCCCTGATGGGATGCCATATCCTTCACAAGATGTCCAAGCAAGCCTGTAGAGTAGAGCCTGCTGTGCAATGAATTTAACGGAAGTCTTGAGTCCTGACCGGGGAAAAGCCGCAACATTGCGCATTTGCATCAGATGTGCAGCTCCGCAACAAACCTTGACGAAGACCCTATTCTACGCCTAGCTAAGACAGCTAAGATATGCCATAAAGGATAATCAGAAACCGCCTTACTGCCTTACTGCCTACATGAGTCGATTCGGTTACAGTCCAGCAGTCTGGGGGTTGACGGGTAGCCGCTACAGGCTGGCCGGCACCTAGCAGCTACCATAAACTCATAAACTATTACATATACTCAGGGGGCTTGCTAACTGTTACTGGGCACCGGCTAGTACATGCCACACACTATATAGTACTAAGAGGACTGACCGTGACGAACCACAGGAAGGCAGGAGCTGAAACACCTGAAGAAAGCCGCACTGCGACACCTCGCCTCAGGCCTCAGGGACTTTTGGAGTGTATACTTGATGAAGTTCACAAGCGGCTTGAATCTTTGCTGAGTCGTGTTTTCCGAGGGCCTCGCAGTTGCGACACACCAAACTTCACAGAACACTCACAGGCCTGGGCCCTAGGCATATGTTGGCCTATGGAAGACAGTATTCCCCGAAACTTAAACTTAACTGGGCCTACACTACACTACACTAGTGATACCCGTTACATTCGTCTTTTTTGGCAATTGCGAGATGACCGAAAAACGACAGCCACTGGAACACAAACTGGCAAAACTCAGGCAGCATATTTTTGTGCCGCCTGCCAAAGTTTCGGCTGCACTTCATTCGAAGTGACATTAAAGCAGTTGCCTTGGAACACGACTGACATTTTCGTTGTGAGCTTCAACAGATCCTCACGTGCAGGCTTCAGCTGTGGGCCGTTGGGATCCGTGGTCTCAAGGTCCTTGATTTTCAGGAGCTGGTTACAGAGCATGAGCTCTGTGATGAGAGCTTTTGCATGGGTCACGCCATCCTGCAGCTGCTCATCCCTGCAGCTGATCATGGCCTTCATAGTGGTCTCGTCGCTGCCGTTCCCAAAGACGTCGATGTGGTTTTGCATGTTTTTCAAGACCTGGGCTCTGCTGTCTGAATCTACCAAGCTATGTCGAAACCGCCATCAACAAGCCCAAGTGTTTGTTTAGATCCTATTCGAAATGTACGCACTGCGGCAACTGTCGCATTGGCAGCGCCAAAGCACACCTGTCGCAAAACTTGACCCCAATCGTGTTCGACATCTATGTGAAAATATGTGCTAACGAGAGTTGGAGACCGTCAGTCGGAAAACACAAGTGTTTGCCGACAGCAGCAAGCCTTTACCCCGATCCTGGTCAACATCTACAATCTAGAATTAATTACTGCGCGGCAAAGTGGATCAAGAGTGCCAACACTACAGCACCAGCGGTCATCAGGGTTTATCACGAATCTTCGTTTCGATGTCTACGTCTATGTAGTGCCAGTCAGCACCATGGCACGAAGCTGCACGAGTCTTCATTTTCATCTTGTTAGACATGTCCGAATCTCGCAACTCGAAATGAGCTCGCAACCGCAAACCCCCAAAGAAGAAACCATGTTTGCTTCTGCCTCGAGGCCTGGCTACTTGGGCAGAAAGAAGTCATTTGAGTCTAGAGTCTAGAGTCTAGAGTCTAGAACCTACAAGCCAGCCGCAGCCAAAGTCAAAGCCCTCGATGCATGATGGCACAGCAGAAACAACAGTGCCCAAACACAGCCTGAATAGTGAATCTCAGCGAATTGCAAGCAACACTGCACCATGCGGCAAACTATTACTAAGGCAGGAAGCCATCGCAATCCAAAATCAACAAAAGCAAGGCACAGTCTCACACTTCTCTGCTGCTGCCCGAAGCTTGATGCCATCAATGGTAGCTAGCATACTTGCTGCAGCGCCCAACACCTGGAGCAGTCCAGAAGTCTTAGACTTGGCTTCTGGCTGCATAAATTCTTGCAACACAACATTCAAAGTTGTTTGTGGCCTAGGGCTGAAATCTAGAATCTAGAAAGTTCTAGTCTGTGCCACTTTACTCATACTCACCTAGACTTGGTTCATAGTCGCTAGCCGGTTAGCCTCGTCCAGCGGGGAGTCGCAGCTCAAGGCCTTCTTCCAGTCTGCAGCACCACCTCCTTGCTGGTCCTTGCACGACTTCATGAGCTCCCCAGCCGCGAACGTCAGGTCTGTCTGCAGCTTTGCCGAAAGAATTGAAACAGCATCCTCAAAGAGACTGCATTGCCTGCTCCCGAAAACTTCCTCGACAAACATGTCCGTCATGCATGTCACCGCTTCAAACCCGCTGCCGAAGAGCTCCTGGAGGTCCCAACTCTGGAATGCAAGCTGAGCCTGCTTGATCTCCTGCATGTGGCCATCGATCTTCTTCATCAGGTTCTTCAAAGCGAGAAGCCAGTCTCCACTGGCAGCGTGGCTCATTCTGGTCTGAGCATCTGGACCCTTGCTCTCGAAGACCCGAGTCTTCTCGATGAAGAGCACCCCGGACTGAAGGTACAAGGCATACTCGTTTGCAAGCTTGTTCAATCCGGCCACATGCGCACCTGCATCCTTCACGAACAGACGCTTAGAGATTCCAAGAATCAACAAGAGCTCCTTTCGCACATCTGCAACAGTTCGGTCATTGCCCTCATAAGGTGCCATAGCCTGTCAAAATATCACGGTCAGGAGCAAAGCAGCTTGCTTGATTGGGGAATTGCTTCAGCAATGTTTGTGACAAGGACGTGCAACTCATGAATGTCGCAGAAGACATGAATCAAAGCAATGTGCTTTCGATTTGAAAACTGCACATATGCGCAGAGATGCAGTACCAATAGTATGGACAATTGGAGACAGAGGCAACCAAGCAAACAAAGAGAGGCAAAGAGGAAGATGGAGAGAGAGAGAG
The DNA here is from genome assembly GCA_905221615.1 of Symbiodinium sp. CCMP2592. Lineage (NCBI taxonomy): Eukaryota > Dinophyceae > Suessiales > Symbiodiniaceae > Symbiodinium > Symbiodinium sp. CCMP2592. The sequence continues at coordinate 15,672 of CAJNDT010001268.1, forward strand.
AGAGAGAGAGAGAGAGAGAGAGAGAGAGGGAGCCGATGGACTGAAAGTAAGGAAACATGGCAACCACAAGAGATTACATGTAGAAAAGAGATAGTGAGGCAGTAGAGTCAAGAGAGGAGGGAGGGAGGGAGGGAGGGAGGGAGGGCAGTAGAGCGAGATACAGGTGGAGGTAGAGGTAGAGGTAGAGTCAGATAGAGATAGAAAGACAAACATGAAAACAGAACAAGGAGACACACGAGAGGAAAAGGAGTGCAACACTGCAACAGGGAGACGAGGAGACACAGAGCATATGGGTTTTCTCAGGTGTCGGGCTTCAAGCCTAGCTTTAGGTCCTGAGGTTAGATACAGCCCCTTCTGTTTGACACTGTACGGCTTTATGTTATTAGCGAAAGCGCTGCAGTAAAGAACCATCTCAGGAAACACGACCTGGCCTTGTCAACAATGAAGAGCGCCGTTTTGTGCACACAGTGCACGGCAGCTGCGAGCATTTCTGCCCCGCCCTGCCCGCAGAGCACCTGGCCCTCTGCTGGAAGGAGAGATTTGATCTGCTCAACCTGGACGCCTTCTGCACGACTGGCCGACTGCAGCAGCTTCAGGAGCTGCTCTTGACCCCTGGCTTTGGCAGTCTTCTGCATCCACTGCTTGAACTCTTCTTGCAAGCTGGGTACTCCAGCTTGGGTTTTGAGAAGCTCAAGCAACTTGAGGGTGCAATCGATGCGGACACTGTCAAGTGCATGCACACCGTCTGACATAATGTGCTCAGCAATCTTCCTAGCAAAGAACTCAGCCTTCTGTACCAGGACCTTGCATTCCAACTCGCGAACCCCAGCCATGACCTCGCAAGGAGAGAGCCCCACTGGCAGCGGCTACTGCCTACGTCGGGCCTACGTCGTGCGTATACCGACTGAGCTACTTCATCACTTCAGTTGTTTTCATGACCGATCATCGTACATGAAAACGGACAATGTCGATTCGGATGGACACGGACCGATCATCGTAAATGAAAAAGGACAATATCGATTCGGATGGACACGGACCGATCATCGTAAATGACAAAAGGACGATATCGATTCGGATGGACACGGACCGATCATCGTAAATGAAGACGGGCAAAACCTATTCGGATGGACACAGACCGATCATCGCAAATGAAAAGTATCGATTCGGATGGACACGGACGGACCGTAATCGAAAAAAAGACAATAGCGATTCAGATACGGATGGACACGGACCGATCATCGTAAATGAAAAAAAGAACAATGTCGATTCGGATGGACATGGACCGATCATTGTATTGTAAATGAAAAAGGATTGGGCGACCAATGGATTCAATGGATTCGAATGGACAATATCGATTCGGACAAGCGCTAAGCATCAACTCGAATGGACAATATCGATTCGGATGGACACGGACCGATCATCCTAAATGATACACGGATTTGGGCGACCAACGGATTCGAATGGACAATATCGATTCGGACAAAGCATGAAGCATCATCAATCCGCAAACCAGCCACTTGACTTAACAGACTTAACAGAACATCAGCTCCTCTGAATCCGGACCCACTGGCTCGGTTCCCCTCAACAAGCCGCAGCAAGCCGGGCAGTTGTCTTTATCTCCATGTGTGTGTGTATATATATATACATACATACATACATACATACATACATACACACACATGTATATATGTATCTTTTCATCATGCAAACACATACACATATACATATACATATACATATACATATAGACATATACATATAGACATATACATATAGACATATACATATAGACATATACATATAGACATATACATATAGACATAGACATATAGACATAGACATATAGACATAGACATAGACATAGACATAGACATAGACATAGACATAGACATAGACATAGACATAGACATAGACATAGACATAGACATAGACATAGACATTTACATTTACATATACATATACATATACATATACATTTACATATACATATACATATACATATACATATACATATACATATACATATACATACATACATGCATACATACACTCTCTCGCTGTCTCTCTCTCTCTCTCTCTCTCTCTCTCTCCTCCCCCATATCTTGAGAGCATGGGCATAAGCCATAAGCCAGCTGCAGATACAGAGAGCTGCTACGTAGAACAGCGCGAGTTGCTGAAACAAATCCTGGCCCCGGCCTCTGCCAGAAGAGTCGAGGCTTCCTGCACAGCCGCGGTTGTTGGATCCTCCTCCTTCTGCAGCAGGTCCAACAGGCGAGTTTTCTTCGGGACAAGGACCTCGCGGCTGCCAGCCGTGCGGGCAGCGTCTTGCGCCTGCTTTGACCAAAACTCCTTCGAAAGCACGCCTTTCATCGCTCGCAGGAATGATTGAGCATGAGCTGGAGCCCCATGTGCTTTGTCGATGAAGTAAAAGACCTCTTGCACTGTGCATGCGTCACCCAGTCTGCCAGTCTCAGGGTCTGCAACTTCAACGTTCATCAAGAACAGCAAGGATTTGTAGAAACGGCAAACAAGGGCGGGTGTTTCTGCCAATTTCTTGAACTTGCCGCCGGCCATTGTCTCGAGGCGCTTCCACACAGGTGCTGCACACGTGATGTTCTTCACCACCTGCTCTGCTACGAATGTGATGACTTCGTGGGCCTGAGCTTCACGGATGATTTGCAAGAGATCCTCAAACATGAACATCTCCATGATCGCAACCCGAAGGTCCTGCAGCAGCGCAGCACATGAGCAGTTGACAGACAGACTGACCGACTGACCTTCACAGGTCATGGATTGAGACACGAGAGTTCGCTCGCAGGACTGCCACAACGCTGCAAAGCTACAACATCTGAACCACAAAAAATGTCTAAGAAGGAGCACTGCACTGTTTATTCGGCAAATATCCGAAACTGTTTGGAACTTCGTTTAAAAAGACATGCGGAACAGAGCTCAAGAATCAAGAAGGGAGATGCACTGCTGACTGCTGCACTGAGTCATCAATTCATGTCATGTTGTTGGTGGCTAGCACCCATGGTGCCACAGCTTCTCTCAATCAAAACTGAAATCGCAAAGAAACTAACAACAGGGTAGACGGGTAGATTTCGAAGCACATTGGACAGCATCCATTAGCCTACACTTACACCACAGTCCATTGTCCCTACTCTACACGAGAATCGCTAGAACTCCCTGCTTCGCGGAGCCAGCAGCCAAGCACTAGCCGCTAGCCTGCATCAAAAATGCTTCTGTGCTGCGACTGGCCAAATGCGCAAATGCACGGAAACATAAGGCATGATAAACCTTGGCATAGGCCAGGCATACATCATAAGCTGCCGAATCCTACCGCTAGGCCCGAAGCCCTAAGCCAAGCAGATGATGTTGGTTGTTTCAGCTTTGATTCGAGTTGGCATACGGCAGCATATGAGTTGTGAGACCTTATAATCGACTCCAGTCCAAGTTTTCAAGTCCGATGTCCTATGTTCGAGGTCCTAGAGACTCTAGTCCTACAGCATCGTGCGTGGCAAAGGTCGGTAGGGCCGCGGACGTCTGTGCGTGTGTGTGTGTGTGTGTGTCAGGTGGAGTGGAATGTGGAAAGAACTACGATTTGCAAGGTCAGCTTGTAAGCCACGTTACTGTTACAGTGTTACAGAATCATTACAGTGGGATCCATAATCCATATTGTCAGCTTTAGCTGAGGCTGGCCGCCTGGCAGCTAACAATTCAATAGAGTTGCGTTCACCGGAGTTCTAAAGTCTCGTCGTGCAAAAGGAGGCCTCCGGTGATTGGTAGGTTTGCGCGGCAGTCACTGGGACCACAGCTAGAGCTAGAGTCAGCTAGAATTGCTGACATAACATAGCTTCCACACTGCACTGCAGCACAGCTCGACGGATTGCCTCGATGCCATTGTCCAAGTCAGCCTCGTCCTGGTTGGAGGGGGGCCTGTCACAAGGTGCCCCAAGCTCTGCCTCCAGTTGCGATTCCAGGTCCTCGATGTTCTCAGACGACTTCAGCATGAGCAAGCCCAAGGCATCGCTGAAAGCCGGGGATGTGCCCGAGAATTTCACGGCCTCCCCAGCACAAAGTTTGACATGGTCGAATTTGATGCGGGACGTGAAGCTCTCGGCAGCTTTCTTCCAATCCTCGGTGCCGTCACTCTTGTCCAAAGCCTCTTTCATCGACCGGACGTCTTCCATGCTGTAACGGAGGGTCAGCTTGGTTTGCAGGCTGGTCGGGTAGACACCCCAGAGCGACTCCGTCTGTGCAACATGAGCACGCACATGATTGAGCTTACCAAGCATGGCTGTCTTTGGGTCTGACAAGGCAGTCGCATGGCTGCAAATGTTGATGCGTGCTTCAAGCGTCTCTGCAGCGAAAACCTGCTTGTTTTTGACCAGGGTATCCAGGATTCGCTTCGCCTGCGCATCAGTTAGGGTTGAGGGTTTAGAGTTCAAGGGTTTAGGGTTTAAGGGTTTAGGGCCTAGGGCCTAGGGTTTAGCCGAGTAGGTCCATAAGCCAGTTCAGCCAAGCCTTCTCAGGTCACTAGTCATAGTCACGAGTGATACACGCAACATGCCAATGGAAACGCAGATTGTGGAATTGTAGAGTTCAGTAATTCAGTACAAGCAATAATACAGAAAAGAATTGAACTTCGAGCGGCTTTTAGAGTCAAGCCTGGCGGATTTTATTTAGCACCTGCAACGATTCACATCCGAAGAATGCTTTGCAGGCCTTATGCCTTATGTCATAAGACATACGTTGCAGGACGTACGAACTCTGGCTCAAAGCTCCTGGGTCTCAGACTCCAAAACAGTGTAAAGCTTAGGCAGCTTTTAGAGTCAGTAGTATAGGCGCACTGACACTCAGTAAGACACAGTAAGAGATGGCCCAACTCTGATTCAAACAAGCCGGCATGCGAGCAACGCGCACAATAACAGACACACACACACACGGACACACACACAGACACTATAAGACTCAAACAAACAAAAACACATGCACACACAGAGAGACACAAAGAGAGAGAGAGAGAGAGAGAGAGAGGGATAATCGCCACCTTGCTCTGCTATGCCGCTAATGCACAGCTCCAGGATTCGGAATTTCCTATGCAACTGAGGCACGCCATTGAGGTTGTTCTGCAGCTGTTTGCTGTTTGACAACAAGAATGACTCTGGATTCAACTGCTCCAAGCTCTTGATGCCGACACTCGTGGAACTGTGGCCACCCTGGCACTCGAGATGCTTCTCTGCGACGCGCTTCATATCCGGATCCAAGCGACCTACGACGGAAGCATGCTCCTTCGACTGGCTGCCGCCGAACTTGACACTCGAGCCGCTCTGAATGTCCGCATTCCCACCATCCATGGATTGCATAGCCACAGATCTCGGAGGCTGCATCGTGCCAGGTGCGACCTTGGCAGCTGCCTTAGCCGTAGCCGGAGCCGTAGATGCTGCAACAGCTGCTGCTACATCAGTCCTTCGTCTCTTTGCCGAGCTCTTGGCTGCAGTGGCAGTGAAACCGAAGCCCACACTTCGCGTTGCAGCAGCTGGCACGGGTGCTGCATCATCAGCAGCCTCTTCTGAGTCTGAGCTCCCGTGGTCCGAGTCGTCTTGCTGCTTTCCTACAGCTGCTTCAAAAGTCCTCTGTGCTTGAGCGTGCTTACTCTTCAAAGCCTGGAGGTTGTCCGGCTTCTGGGAAGCCGGGGTCAGGCCTTTCCCTCGCCCCTCAAAGCTCCTGGCCGTGAGGTAGGAGAACAAGTTGTTACCCTGCCGCTCATGAAGCTGCCTGGCACTGTCCAGAATCACTTCCTGCAACGCAGTGTTGGTCTGGTAGAAGAGCTCAACGCGCCTCACACTTTGGGCTTGGGACGGCTCCAAGCCCTGCAGGTCGAAAAGCCAGTACTTCGTGCGGTTCTCCGGCGAAACGAATGGCAGGTTGACCTGCACTGGCTGGTCCTTCTTGGACAGATCGGTCGGCAAGCCCCCGAGGAGTCCAGTGTACTCAGAATCGGTCAGCAATCCGTAGGGTTGGATGATCCTCAGGCCGTAGCTCGTCTCTGTGCCGACATTGGCAGCTGGAGAAAAGTTGGCTGCGACTTTTCCGTGATAGATCTCTATGCCCTTGTCGAAATCAATCCGAAACAGCGGGTCTGCACTGGATTTCGTTCCTTTTTGGTACGCGTCTACTAGCTCTGCCAAGCTCTTGCCTGGTCGCAACTGGCAGGCGCAGTCGCCACAATCCCAGCATACTGGCGTCAAGATCGCTCCATTGGCGTCCACTTCAGCGAATGGCTTATCCTGCATTGCTGAACACAGTCTTACCAAAGCTCTGCCAACACTTCTTCCGACTGTTTTGTTTGGAAAAAACAATATATGCTGCCTGTGTTCAACTGTGTTTTGGCATCCGGGCCCCACAGAGCCAATACTTTCTCCAAGGTCGTCGGGTCGTCGGGTGACAGTGAGTGATTTTTTGATTAGAGTTATTAGACAGTAGAGCAAGGTGTAGTATAGTTGGTACACTGACGCTGATCGACATCACGCTCCGTAGCAGGACCATGACCAGGTCATCGAGACCAGGCAGCACATGGGGCAAGCTTGTCACTGCTTCTGAGAAACATAGAACGACATAGAATGCCTCTTATCCCAGCTCCCAAGCCCCAACCCGCTCCTTCGAGGATTCACCGCGCAGCACGCAAAGTACCTCGCCTTTGGTTTTCCGGGCTCGCTTTGAAGGAGGGGCACCAGCTGCAGGAGGAGGAGGAGGGTCGACCGAGGCAGTCTCTTCAGCCTTGGGAACCAAAGCTTCCTCAGAGAATGCAGGACTGAAGCACTCATTCTTGGTCATGACTGCCACGACTGCTTGCTCTGCTTGCTTGCTGCAACTGTAGCCGTAACTGTAACAACACTCACATTGCTTTCTCAGTCTCCGACCAGCATAGAAAAACTAAACAGAGTCGCAGAGTCGCACAAATAACAGCAATATTGACACGAATTGCAAGTCATGAAATGGCAGGCTTACAGCACAGCTCACACTTACACGTTGAACAGCCGTTTATATCTGGCGACTTGCGTCTGGCCTGGCCCTACTTACCTGCTAGGCGTCACTGCTTACTGCTACCGGCTGCTACCCTGAAAACCAAAACCTGAGCTGCTTCAGCCTGGCCTGACTGTAGCTGAATCTGTTGACTCCTAAGGCCCTAAGGACGCAAGACGTAAGGCAGCAGGCAGCAGTCACGCCAGTGGACCGGATTGCGCTGATTCTAGCAGCTGTTAGCAGATTCTAGATTTACTCGCCTACGGCTAGCAGCTGGCAGCTGCCACTCGTTGGTCTTCCAACAACTGGCATGCGGTGCTGCCTGGTGTGCAAACGAGGATCAGTCTTGCGGCCCATGGCGTCAGCTCTGAACCCAACACAAGCAAAATGACAGTCTTCTTCCAAGAAAATCTGCAGCAAGTCGCACGTACATCAATGAACGACTGCAACCAAAGAAGTCTTTCATGAACTTGCAGTGAGCAAGCAAAGGACAAACAAGAAGGCATATTCAGCAACATTCGTGAGCTTGTCAATCTTCTTATGTTACAAAAATTAAGCAACTGACCAATGGGTGACCAACCCGGATGTCACCCGAAACTGCAGAGAACGCCTCTGGCTGTACCGGACCGTGTCTGCCAATGTATCACTACACTCCAACATGCATGAAGCTCAGGGCCCAGGGCCAGAGTCTGCTTCCCCCGTAGTAACTTGTAGTGCTTTGTAGCAGTAGCAGTAGCAGTAGCAGCAAAGGGCCCCCGAGGTCCAAGCAGCCACCTGTGGGTGGTCAGCAGCAATCACCAGTGAATCATCATAGACCTGACACGCAAACATCATGATCCTTCTCCATGGACGCTTTCGGCTGAGCTTGCAAGCGAAGTCTTCACTGAGACAAAACTCCGCAGCCCCAGTGTCTCCAACATCCCTCTGTGCTGTCACTGTCAGCCATTCGAAGTAGTGCTTACTGCTTCTTCAATACACAATTACAGTTACTAGACTCATTAATCATGCACCTTTGCGTTATGTTGGGGGTTGGGGAGACACACAGGACATAAGCCTGCATCTTTTTTTCCTGCATGGACAGAAGCGCAAGTTGGGAGATCATCTACACTTTACACATCTGCGGAACATGGAAAGCATCTGTCCACCCGTGTGGATGAGCCTAGGGCCTGTCCTTGACAACACCGTAACTGTAACAGCCTCAACCTTACTTTACTTTAGCTTCGAATCATGGCTGTCCTATGGGGCCTTCAGCCTTTTGCCTCAATCACGGGTGTACTCTCCTGCACAGATGCGCTAATCGGCCACCGTAACTGAGGTCACAGAAGGTGTATCTGCACTGATTTTTTCCTGTTCACACCAACATCTTCGCAAACGATGAACGTGCAGCTGTGGCCAAAACTCTAGAAGCCCCTAGGCCCTAGGCCCTAGGGCCTGGGCCTAGACTATTCTGTCTGCCATGGCTATGGGCTGTGGAGGACAGCTGCTGGCAAGCAGCACAAGTGAAGTGCATTGTTATAGTTTTTCGCGCATGGCGACAATGACCACAATGCAGTTTCCAGTCACCATGAGACTGAGCAGAGGAACACACATCATCACTGCATTGCTGCGTTGCATCTTATGTCATAGTCTTATTGACAACATGTCCAAAACTCGCAAACCGCAAAATCACAACGCACACACACACACATGGAACATGCTGTACTCAGTGTAGGGACTCCGGCTCCACTGCTGCCCTGCATATTGGTCATTGCGTTGCCACGTTGAACAATTTCTATCTGGTCCACATTCTGAATCAGCAAAGCACCACTCAAGCTAGTGAATCTAGTGCAATGTAATGTAGTGCACTGCACACAGTCTGCGGCATGTTGTCGTCGTCGTAGTCCTCAATCTTGCCACAAGAGGATTCCTGAATTGGTGTGAGAGCACCCAGCAGGCATTAAAAAACTGATCTTTGGATGAAAGGCCAGCCGAGCAGGACACAGCAATGATACTAATGATTTAGGTTGGGTTAGCTGCGGTTAGTACCTGCTAGCTTGTAGCACCTTGCACGAGCGGCAATGCAAACGAAACCTGCCAAGCTGAGCCTGCCCCATCCAAACAAAGTGCACTGATGTTTACCTGGAGATGGGTTGAACACAGCTGCCATAGCTGTCTGCCATGACATGACAGGCAAAGCAAAGCCGGACCAGTGTCAGTGGCCTGCCACCGGATGCTGAGACTCTACACTCTAAACTCTACACTGCAGTCGACACTGTACGCTAGTATCTACACTCTAGACTACCCCGAATCTAGAAACTAGACTCGACTCTAACTCTAACCTCTGACTCGAACCGACTCTAACCTCAAGCAGGTCTGCCAGTCTGCTGAGTCTGGTGTTGAGATGCCAGGTCAGCCAACAGAGTCCAATAGAGCTCACACACATCAGCCCGGAAGCCACGTTTCATGCTTTGGAGACTTTCAAGGTCGACTGCCAACGTCCGATCCTGATCACTGAACTCTGAACCTTCTGGTACGGGTACCCGGGTACCCTCAAGACAAAAAGACGTCTTGTGCCACTGGAAGGCACTGGCAATGTCTTATGCAGAATGTAAAATGCAGAAGAGGATAGAGTCATAGAGTATAGATTCGGATAGCGTTTTCCGAACTCAGAACCTTTGCAACGTTGCTATACGCTAGTCCGCTACTCGTTACGGCCTACCTACCGGCTACAGCTACGGGTTCTTGTCAAGGAGTCATACTAAGGAAAACCTACAAGTAAGACTCAAGATTCAGTGGGACTGACCCTGATGAAATGAAGCCATGACCAGGACCATGACCACACATGAATCCAAAAGCAGATCCTATCAGAATCCAAGCCAAAGCTGCCAAAGCCCTCAGCCACCTCAGCCTCAGTGTACATTGTACATTCTCCACACCTGACCTAGCAGCAGTCTATCAGCCACAGAGATAACTACCCCAAGTTCAGAACCAACCCGCAGAAGTTGGACAGCCGACTCCCACTGGTCCAGAGTCCACAAGGCGCAAAAATCAAGTTGCCTCAGCCCCTGAAAACAACATCATGAGCTCCGGTTTGGGGAGCCTTCACTGGGCCTTCACCCTTCTGACTCAGCTCTGGGAGACTTTGTCAGACTCTGCGAGTCTGCTTGGCGATTGAGTTTCATCAGAGTTTCGAACTGAATCAGAACGACCCTGGCACTTTGCACGCACAAAAAACACATTGGGCATTACACTGCATTGTCACTGCATCATGCTGCTGCATTCCAACATATACACACCAGCCGAAAGCACACAGAGGTTGATCCTGTGGAATCTGTGGGACTGAGCGACACCATAATGAACAATGCACCCTGCTGAATACTAGACAGCAAAGCTGTCTGTGTGCTGCAAGGCATGAATCAGTGTTGCTATGCAAGGGAGGCATATGCCTTCGCCTGCAAGATCACGCAAAGCAGACCTGGGCATGCTGTCCGGAATTTTCATGTCCAGACCATGGCCTTGCATGAGCATGGCTTCGATCGGGAGTATAATGCGATCTCTAGCATGAGAATAAAGGGCAGTCGACGTTGTAAAACATGGAGAAGCCAGAGTCTTCGGGGACGTGAAAGACTTGCGGATCGGATTTTGCGATACGTCCGTGTAGAGGTCATAGCAAGCTTCTTGCACAGCAGCTGGGCCCTGCTGCTGGAGCTTGAGTACACGTCGAGCACCAAGAAATCCCAGAACTGCAAGATTCAGCACTTCATCGATGCGCTCAGATCGAACGATTCCTGCATATTTCAAGCCAGGAATGTCCGTCCACGGCTTGCAGCATCCTGCTTTCATCTCACGACGTAGCTGGTAAGCTTGAACCTGCCATTTCTTCCAATTGTTCCAAGCGGCCTGCCAGAACTGCACGTCTGGATTCAACACAGCTGCAAACTGCAAAGGCACACGATTCTGAACCTTGGGGCCTTTGGGCCCTGGGCCTTGGGCCTTGGGGCCTTGGGGCCTTTGGGCCTTGGGGCCTTTGGGTGCTGGGGCCTGGGGGTGGGGCCGGGGTGGGCTGGGGCTGGGGCTGGGGCTGGGCCGGGGAAGGCGGTTTGGGGGGGGTGCGGGACGGGCGGGAAGGCGCCCTGGCCGGCCGCGGGCTGCGGGAAGGCGCCCGGACACAACCTGGGCAGGACCTGCCCGGCACGCAAAAAATACGCAAAAAATATGCAAAACACACTGTGTTTTGCATATTTTAGGGGCCGTGCCCTGGCCCAGCCGGCGGGCCCGGCACCCCTAAAATATGCAAAACACAGTGTGTTTTGCATATTTTTTGCGTATTTTTTGCGTGCCTGGGCCCTGGGCCCTGGCAGCAGCCCTGAGGGCCCAGGGCCCAGGCACGCAAAAAATACGCAAAAAATATGCAAAACACACTGTGTTTTGCATATTTTTTGCGTATTTTTTGCGTGCCTGGGCCCTGGGCCCTGGCAGCAGCCTTGGAACACCTGAATCCACCAAACACAGTGTGTTTTGCAAATTTTTTGCATATTTTTTGCGTTTTCTTTGCGTACGGTTTGCATCTTTTTGGCGGTCCGCATCCGAGGGCAGAATGGGATTGCATATTTTTTGCATCTCCGCATCTGGGGGCAAAATGGGATTGCATATTTTTTGCATCTGTCTGGTAAGCCGCATTGGGAAACCCACGTTCTTGTAACCTGCCCCATTCATTCCCTGGCAGCTTTTGGTAAGCCTGGCTTGGATTCTAATCGAAGGATTCGGAAGCTCATGTGCAAATTTCTACCACTGAACTCCCTACTGCCGTACTGAGTGCTGCCTGCTGCCAGTGCTCAAATTTCAAATCATGATGGATGAGCCGCTAGAGCGGCTAGAGGCTTGATCATGCCATTACATGGAAATGAAGTGGATCGACCGTGAGCCCAGAGGCTCTGCAACTATCATGGGTCAACAACTATGTTCCAACACACCAATCTTACCTACACCACTGCATGGAACAACATGCTGCTACACTGCTGCACTGGTGCCCAAACTCCCAAACCCCACTGGGTAGCTGCCGAGCTTCAGTTACCAGTTTACCACCCCAGACAGATACTCTGATAAACAAGGGTTGTTTGGGAGTGGCATTATAGTCTGCGTAGTCAGTAGACTCAGTAGACTCAGTAGACTCAGTAGACCACCGTCAGACCGTGACTGTGACAACACAAAGCGTGATAACTGTAACATTGTAGCTATAGTGACGCACATTCACGGATCACAAGCAAGCAAGAAGGGCCAGGGGCCTCAGGTTCAGCTTTCTGGCACAGCTCTTGCACGCATTGCACCTTCTTGCCTTTCTGGCTGGATTTGAGCTCTTCCTGAAACAAAGGGCTCGACTCTTGCAGCAAGAAGTCCGTGAGGCGGCGAGGCTCATGGTTCGCAGCCACCCAATCCAGCAGAGCCTGCACTGCACCGGGTGATTGCTAGATGATGTTGTAACTGTTGTCTCACTGCTGCTGCTGCTGCTGCTATATGAGTACGTTAGTTGTAGTGAGTCCTACAAGAATCAGACAGATAGTTGGTTAGATCGCTTATTATCTAGTTATCTTGGTTGTTAGTTTGCTATCGAGCTAGCTAGTTCATCAGTTAGTCAATTGGTTGGTTAGTTAGATACTTAGTTAGTTGCATGGTGAGCTAGTTAGTTCATCTTTCAGTCAGTGAGTCAATTTCTAAGTTAGTTCGTTCATTAGATTCAGTAGTTTTTGAATCTCTGAAATAGTTAGTGAAATCACTTCCGTAATAGTGTTATCATTTTCTTTGGTTGTTTGTTCCCTATGTCGTTAATTGGCAGTTGATTCATAGGCTCGGTTAACACTTATTTACCAGTTATGTATTTGCTTGGTCAGTCGGTCAGTCGGCTAGTTACAGTTACTACTTACACCTACTTCACTGATTGCTGATTTTTTCGGTAGTCTACAGCTTAGAATTTAGAAGGCTGAGCAGGCTTGGCTTAGCGGCTTAGCAGCAGCTAGCAAGCAATCATGAAGGCCCTGAACCCTTCTGAGCAAGCTTGCATATTTCCGAGGCAGACTGACATTCTGGAGGCGCAATACAAAATTGAATCAAGTCATCTTTTCGCCTTCGCATCACACACACAACGACGCCCGACGCAACACAAACAGGAGAAAACTTGACAAAACCGCACGCCCTATTGTGGCTGTCTATCCGTCCCATGTGTTCGACACCGTGCAACAGGCCTAGGGCCTAGGCCCAGAATCTAGAGCGGCCTGCAGAGCCTACACAACTTGCAAACCGACATTGCATGAGACTCACAAAACACTGCAGACCCAGGCTTCCTCACCTACCCACCCAGCCTGCACTGTCTGCTTGTAACCAGAAACGTGGTCACGGCTGAACTTGTCCTTGCGAAAGAAAACCAAGAAGCACCTGCACAGTGTATGCTTCCCACTGTGATGTTCAGGATAGGAAGGACAATTATGAGGGCTCTGGGCTTTCGGGTCTTGGGACAAAGTGCTAGAGCTGGTACAGGTTGGATGCGCAAGAATATCCTTTAGAGGCTACTGCTACAACTTCAACTTGAAGCTTTACTTACAAAGCTGCGTTTTCCCTCTGGGGTATAGGGCTGTAAAGCTGAGGCTAAGGTAGCTTATTATCACAGCAGGGTGGATGCCAGTTGTCCGAGGTGCAGGGAGCAAACTCTGCTAAAAATTTGCGAAAGCCATAAGGATGTCACACCCGAAAGCTTCAGTAAGAGTCAGCAATACATGTGCCAAGGCCAAGGTGGAAGTACAAAAGCCCCCATGAATTTTTGCGGTTGTATGACAAAGAAATCTCGGGCTTAAGGCCTCAGGGTCAGTACAAGGCTGCTATGTTTTTAAGGATTCTAAGGGAGGGTGATAGCGGCCTCTCTGGGTTTGGGCGTTTGAGAGCAGGCATCTGCAATCACAAAAGATTGCGAACATTGACTGACTGGAGGATATGGCTGACTCAGAAACATTCGCTTTGCAGTGCACAAGCTGACAAGCACTCAGTACAACAGCTGCACACGTTATCAACCACCTATAGCTAAGCTAAGCTAACCCGCTAAGCCTAACAGCACAGGAATTGCATTCAACCGAACCATAACCGCCACAACTCCAGCAGCAAAAGCCGAAATACCTTTAGCACTTTAGACTGTAGCATCCCAGCACACTTCCAAAGCAGTGAGACAGTCACCCGGTCACCCACCACACAGACTACAATGGGTAGCAGGTACCGGGTACGACAAGTGACAAGGGTACTCCGGGTACTGGTCCTGGTACATGTTCAGACTCTGCTTTTTTGCAGCCGGCAAGAACACGTGTCAGGATCTCGCAAGCAGTATGTTTTGCCAGAACATTGAGGCTGGCCTCTGGACGGCTTGTTTGGCTCGTGCCTGCTGGAACTCACAGTCGTAGTCGTAGTGAAAGACCCTGTCGTGCTGGTACAGCTGAGCGTCAAGACCTATTGGATGTTTCGCGGTTCGACGTCTTCACCATCTCGGCGACTCCGCTCCATGTTGGAGATCTGTTCTCTCTCACTCGCAGGCAATGACTCCAGAAACCAATTCCTGGCTTCCAAGCGAAGTTCTTGGTTGTGAGTAAACGAATGTATATGAGCAGCATGCGTGTTGTAGTGGAACTGCCTCTTCAGCCAATAAACAAGCAGTCCCAACGGCCTGCCTTGACCAGCGCGAAAAGTCGTGGTAGATTTTACTGAGGGGTGTGCTGCCAGCTTTCTTTCCATCCGACAATCCTCGTGCTTTGGATTGCCACAAATGGCTACCAGCACGTTGGTGTGCTTGTAGAAGCGCAGCTTGCCATACAGTCCTACAGTAAACTCTGACTTTTCAAAGTCCGGGCGGCGTGGCCTTGGGGCACTATGACCCGCATTGTGCCGCTCAGGCTCCTCTCCTGCTGCAGCTTCGTCAGACTGAACAACAGGAGCACACGTCGATGGAGCCGCCCCTGCGGGGTTTGTGCTCCCAGTCGTTGGAGCTGAGCCGACCAGCTGCTCCCACCAGTCCTCCAAGTCGGACTCGTCAGAAAGACTCGGAGGTGCCCCAACGCAAGCATCATGATCATCCTGGTTTTGGTCAAGAAACAACTCCAGCTCTTCATCTGTGTCGTTGTAGACTCCTCCAGCAGCACGGTTGCTATCTTCTGGTTTCTCCTCGTCCTCGTCGTCATGTTCTGATAAGTCCTCACCGAAGGGATCTGCGTCGAATCTGCTGAGGACACGGTCACTGTCAGCCTCAGCCTCAGCCTCAGCCTCAGCGGCTGCAGCAGGTGGAGCAGCAGCAGAGTCAGCAGGGTCCAGCAATACAGAATCGCCAGAGTCTGGAGGTTGCAGAACCTGAACCTCTGCTGGCACTGTGCCTGCAGCTGAAGACTGACTTCCATGACTTCCCTGCTCGGCGCGTCTGTCACTGCATTTGCCACGCTTTCTTGTTGTTGGAGCAGAAGGAGGGCCAGGAGGGCCACGCTTCGTTCCACGAGTGCCACCTGAATTGCCGGAGGCCGAAGCGGCAGCAGACTTCGACTTCGAAGCTGTAGACTTGGTTTTAGAAGCTGACTGACGTTGCTGCAGGTCACGCTTGTACTTCTCGCAAGCAGAGCCACGCCAGATCCAAAATCCTGCAGCGTCATCGGCCTGAGACTCTTGCAAATCAGTCAACTGCACCTGCATGAGCGGCAAGATCATTGACGAATTGTCAACGTGCTGCCAGTGCGCCTCCTCAAGTGAGATGGTGTATGGCTTCACGCACCACGACGCCTGCAAGTTCAGAATGTTCTTGTACAGTTGTACGTCTGTGCACACTCCGTGCGAGTCCCCGGCCAAATGCTGGGGCGCTGCACCTACCTGCAGGATATCTGCAGATGTGACTTCGACATCCCCGTAGCCAAGCCACTCCAAGTCTTCAAACAGGCGCACAGCAACAAAATGCCAAGTGCTGAAATTCATGTAACCCAGGTGGAAAAAGTGCCTCTCTTGCTTGTAGTCAGCAGGCTCAGCAGGCACGCCGGCATCTGCTGCAGGGCCGATTGCATCAGCTGCAGCTGGAGGAGCTGGGGGGCCGGATTCGAAGCACAAAACCAGGTGCTGGTTTTCCAACAGTTCGCGACCTTTGGTCGGAATCTTTTTGGTCTTCTTGCATGTTGACTGCAACCATTGCCGCACATGGCTTGCAAAGTATCCAACCTCCGGAGACGAATCTGGATGCTTTCCACACACGCAACAGCCTAGCCCTAGGCAGGGTTTTGCCACAAAGGCACCCGGCACCACCTTTGGAATGGCCTGTTGCTTTTTGTGAACGTGAACTCGGCATCGATGGCTCCAAGACGAGTTCAAGGTTGCGGACAGTTTGTGCTGTCGACGAACACCTGCTGTAGCTTCTGCTAGAAGTTCCTGCACAGAGAAGTGCGACAAGCACATAACACAAAAATGACATGGATGTTCTGCAGATGCTTAAATTGCCTTCGGTCAAAACTATTGAACTATTGCTTCCAGAATCATGTCATGCAGGAAGGCCCATCTGCGAAGTGCTAACGATTCCACTCATGGCAGACTGAGCCTTGTTCTCTTGAAAGTGCAAAGCACTACAAGTATCTTTCATGAAGAGTTGCACCGAAACACTCAAACAACTGACAGGACGACTACGACTATGACTACGACCACCTAAGAAGACCTGCGGACAGAGGTCGAATCCAATCTCCAGGTAATAGTACAGTAAGTATTGAATTTTTGAAGTAAGACTACAATGACTACAACTGCCGGACAAAACATGCCTGAAAGAAATGTACGAATTGACGAACCTACGGCCACCTGGGCCTACATACCTTTCCTAAATTGCCGACAAGGGCCTCGGGCCTACATCCTGTATACCAGCAATTCATGCTTGTTGCAGTTGCTGCATCTTCAGTTGCATCTGCTATTACAAGTTACTGTTACATATGTCCGGCAAGGAAAAAGACGGAGTATGACAAAGAGACAAACTGCGAGGCTTGCGACATCGCAATGCGGGATCGCTCCAAAGTCAATATGCCAGAACAACCAGTATCAGTAAAGCTGAGCACTCTAGACTCTAGACTCACTTAAGCAGAGTAAACTCTCTGGGGCAGGCCAGCAATGAAAGTATGCAAAGGAAATCATTGGAAGCGTTGCGTGACTAGGCGAACACGTCCCTTTGCATGTCCCAATGATCCGATATCTGGTGATCTGGTGTGGACTATATATAGGCTGAAATGGCCTAACTGCCTAACTAGCCCAGCAGCTCCTTCACGAGCTTCTCAGTGGGTGCGGTCCACGCATACCCAGCATCGAGGTGAAGCTTCTTGCATCCAGAGGTGACACCACTGACCCCAGCAAGCCCGCTCACCAGGTCTTCATGCTCCTCCCACGCAGCTGCGAGGTTTGATGACTTGCCTGCTTCAGAAGTCAAACTCAGGGAAGTGTGCTCCTCAGCCGACAATGCGTGAGGATCAGGAATCTTGACGGAGTCGAGATTCCTTGACAGTGCCTCGTACTTCTCACGCAGACTGACACCGCCATGGAATGGCACCAAGCCGAAATCCTGGCGTGGAGCATCTTGCAGTGGCAGATGACCCTGTCGAGAAGCATCTTGCAGTGGCAGATGAGCCATTGAGGGCATGCTGCGGCCGCCCACCTGCCCGGCCGACTGGCCACTGGCGCTGCCGAAGGACTTGTAGCCTTTCCTGTGGGCGAAACTTGCAGCTTTTCCCACCTGACAGAAACGTTGCTTCTCTTCCTGGGTCAAACCCCGATACTCACCAGCAAGTGTGGCAAATATCGCATCGTTCCGATATCTGGCTTTCAAGCCTCGCAACTTCTGGCTCACAAAAGCACGCCAGGCCCCTCCGCCACCACGTTTGGTCTGGGGAGCCTTTGGCTTTGGGCCGGGCTTCTGTTTTTCCTGCAGCTTGGCCCCTGATGCACGAGTGCTGGTCAGCTCAAGAAACTTCCGCCGTTGTTGCAGCACATGCAGAGATGAAAGGGTCTCCAGTGAAGAAACCCATCCCTTCACATGGACATTTATAAAGTCCCTCACTATGGAGTGGGAAGACTCGATGTCTGATATGTCCACAGAGAGGCTCAAAGCTGTGCACTCCAGTATGCCCATGGCAGGTGCACTGAGCAATGCTGCAGGTGAAGGAAAAGCTTCACACAGGAAAGTGAAGAATTCGTCCTTCATGCAAGGCGGGGTGTCCAGAAGTTGCTTGGCCCTGGCCAAGCTTGCATCCTCCAAGAGCATGAACCCTTGATACGGCATTCCACCTCGAGCAAGACGAAGTAAAGCATGGACGCAGCAAAGCGCAGCACTGGCACAGCAAAATCTCATTGCCCGGTATTTGCACTGCAAAGACACTGCAGATTCTGCTCGGCTCTTGCAAATGATGGAAAGCAATGTATCCATGCACAACTTGACGTCTGCACCCCGAGCTGCTTGCAGCACAATGTACGTCCTGGCCTGACCTGCGGCTGCTTTGGCACGTTGTTTCTGTTCGAAAGATTTGCTCGCCACTGCAAGAAAAGCTGTAAGCATAACGTGCACTGGAGAAACCACTTCTTTCAATACACATAGTCGTGGCAACGGCTTTGATTGAACATACTCGCGCACAGTCGTGCGCCTGCGAGCGTTCTCCTCAGCGAATGCTGTTGCTGTATCTGGACCCTGCTCGGCTGAGCCTTTCCAGGGGCCCCCAAAACGAAACAGACATGAACAAAGTATATGTGAAAGGGCTCGCTACCGCTACCGTGTTAATAAGGCTTCACTAGAAACTTTTTATATTAGGCGTATGTGATTTACCTTTGTAGTGTTGGTGACATACTTTTATGGTTTGTTGGTACACTACACTGCACTACCTCACTACCTGACTACGTACCTCACCTTCCGGAGCGGCGGGGGGGTCGTCACGGTCTTGTACATCTGCAGCTGGCAGCTCGTCAGCAGGAGGCTCCTGACAAACAGCTTGCGAGCTGTCCTGCAGGAAATCCATGACAGCATCATCCCAGGAGGCAGGCTCCACAGGCTGCACTGGGACCTCTGGCTGATGCTTGGGCCCGCCGATGTATGCCAGCATCATCTTGGAGTACAGTTGGTGATGCGATTCTAGCAGACCACACCATTCCAAGCTTTCAGGCTGTCCCAACCAGTTTTTCCGGGACATGACAGGTGCCCGTGTCGGCATCAGCGCCCATAAAGCATAGCTGGGCAGCTTCATCCAAAAGTCATCCTCGTCGATACAACATCCGACGTTGCACCAATGTCGTGGCGTTGGGCTCAGCAAGTCGCCGTTGAACAATTCAGATAGAATCAGCCGTCTCTTCCAATTTCGCTTAGCCACGCCTGGAGCCACGTGCTTGGTTGGAAGAAAGAGCTCATACATTTCCTGGCGGTGGGACACCGCATCGGCCGGGGGCTCTGAGTGTTCGATCACCATGGTGCTAAGCAACACCGATAGCAGCACCTGACGGAGTGTTGCCATCGCGCCAGCGTCGCCACGCAGAAGAAGGCCCGTGTTTATCAAACCCGATGTGTCCTGCTCGCCTTTGAGCACTGCATATTTTATGCATGTACTGGCCTTGTGGCAGTCACAAGGCAGATGCAGAACGGTCTGCCGTGGGAAAAAGTCCCCCTCTCGCAAGCCTCGTTCGGCCTTGTAGTTAGATGAAGCTCTGTCAGTGCAGACGTGGCGTAGTTGATATTTGAAGCTGGACTGAAGTCGACATAGCTCAGGGACCTGCTGTAAGGACTCTGTTATGCACTGGCGCATGTTTTCCCCTGTCGTCCTGTCCATTGTTTGTAACGGACATGGGAGGTCGGTTTCCAGAAAGTAGCACTGATCAGTTCCAGGATTGTGGAAAAGAAATCTGAACTGCACCTGCGTCTGCAACAGCTTTGCGTGTGTTGCAACTTGAGGTAGGTCCTTGGTCGTGACACCTTCGGCTTGCAAATACTTTCGCAAAGCTTCGCCACTGGAGCTCGCACGTGGCACTATCATGGATTGTGTGCCCTTCGCAAGTCTGTCCTGCGCGAGACCCTCGCACAAGTCGCAGTTGGTGTTGACGGTGGCGACGCGAACTTTTGCAGGCGTCTCGTCGTACTTCACCTTCACAAGAGCTAACAGTGGCACATGTTCACGATCAGTAGCACGCTTGACCAGGTCAGTCAGCATTGATGACTGAAGCAAGCTGTTGACCTCGGCAGTCGCGGCCCCGCTCAGGACCAGTGTGTTCTGACACACCCCCGAATTCTTGCCGGTCATGCGCCCGATCGATGATGCCGAGCATGACAATGCCGTGCCATCCACGAAATATTCCAGCATTTCTTTGCTTTGCTTAGGCGGCACAGGCTTTGATCTCGAGGCAGTTGAAGGCACAGAAACTGCATCAGACGCCCCGGCTCGAGAGTTTCCAGATGTTCTTTTGGGTTGAAGAATCTGCATCAAGGCATTACCCAAACAGCGCTGAACAGGACTGCCCAACACAGAAAACACCTCCGGAGGTCCTGCACCCTTCCAGGGCTGTCGAGCTGCAGCAGCCAGACTCTGGCTCTTCAGACGGGCTTCTGCCAACCAGCCATGCGATGGCTGCAGCTGCAAGTCTTGACTGCCTTGACTCAGGCCTTGACTCCCGTCTGCATTCGCAACAGCTGTTGGAACAGCGGCACCACACCGCTGCTCTGATTCTTCTTCTAGCTGCTTGAGGTGCTGTCGCAAATGGCGTGAACCCGCAGTATTTCTGGGACGACCAGGTTTGCGCTTCTGCACTGGGTCAGGACCAGGAACTTCGGCATCGTTGGTGTTGCCTTCCTGCAGAAACTGCTCCAAAGCAATATCCCAATCCATTCCATTCCAGTGTCCCACACTCAATTGAAAAGTTCACTGGCAGCACAGAATCAGCTGCTGTCTAGCTAACTTGCTCAGCTGATCAGCCCATGAAGTCTCAACTTACTCGGCGGCCACTGAGCACTGAGCTGTGCACCCGTGCACAAATCGACAGACTTGAAACCATGGCACACGGTATTTGTTTTTGACTGAACACAGCTAAATCCCAGAGTCTGCTAGCTGCTAGCTGCTAGCATCTAGCAGAATCTAGCATAAACTACGACCGATCGGGCGAAACCCAAACGCTTAGCTTCTTTTCAACTACAATCTGCAACCAGCCGACCCACCTCTGTGACTGAGAAGGTGCGGAATATGGGCCAAACAGCAACTGCTGCAATGTCGTTGGCACACTGACCGACCATGAGAACCACTAAAAGGGCAAATTGTGGCAAATGACAAACGTGCCACAGCATTCAAGCTGACTGGTCGTCCCTCCTGTCCTACCCTTGCCCTGCAGCAGTCATTTGGTAAAACACGCATTCCGCAGCAGTTAAATTCAACCAAACAAGAGGCAAAAAGGACCCTCAATCAGTCTGGCCTGCACCGATTCATCCGGAGCCATTGGTTGGCATCCATGACTATCTTGGCCACGTAGTACCCGCCGCAGGCAAGATCCGCATTGTCCATCTCTTGCAGAAACCTGGCCAAGCGATGACGTCATGAGAAACGTGTAGTGTGTTTCAGAGATCCCTCCAACCCGGGCCCCATGTCAAGCTCCATTGGCAGGTACAGATACAGCCGAAACCCGGAGGTCAGCAACAGCAATCAATATCAACTAACACGTTCTGGGGCCTTGGCCTAGGGCCTAGGGAAAAATGAAGTCATTTGCAACGAATGCGCACTGCAGCGTCATGCATCTTCACGACTTGGCTTGAATGCCTTTAGTGAGCTGATTTGCCTGGCAGTGGAATGGTCTCGGATGCACAAGGACACAAAGAAACCTTCAATTCGCTGTTAACAATACTACTCAGTCGAATGACTCATGACCGCTTTGCAACCAGGCATCATGTAAGCAATTTGCACGGAACTATGCCTATTCGTTCGATGACAAGCTGGGGGGGGCCTACCGCTACCGGGCCCAATGCCCACCCTGAGCCTATTTTTGGGCCATGTTCTATCTGCTATCTCACGTGATTGATAATCTGATAATCACCAATCACCAAACAGTCCAGCAATACACTTTCAATACACTGTAGCACTGTCACTGTAGCTGTAGCTGCTGTAGCTGAGCAACGCAGCAGCAGCAACTGCTCTCATATCCAGAGACAGAGACACACACTCGCACTCACACAGACTCACACCCACAGGCACAGGCACACTGCACACTGCACACCCAAACCGCCCAAACCCAAACTGGCTGATGCAAGACGTGGCTGCAGGCCTGTGGAAAGGCGTCTCGTTCGATCCAACACATAGAGGCAGCAAGAACCCTTTGACTTGCTCAACTATGGCCACCTGTGGCTGATAGACCTGGAACATGCTGACCAAGGACTTCATAGTAACGTAGAAGTCTCGATGCTCTTTCACCTGGCCTTCATGAAATCTCTTTGCACGTTGTACGGAGAATGGATCGCAGGGGCTTCCAACAACCATGAGGTGCACAGGAACTTGTGAAGCCGCTTCATGAATGCATTCCACACCCATGTCCCTGCATTTCAGACATGGACTTGAATCGTGATCACTTGCAGCTGCCATCTGCATCTCCATGCTATCGTACATGTGCTGACACTTTCTGCCGAAGTTTTGCAAAACGAAGGCTCTGTAGTTCTTGTTCGTATCCGAGGCGGCGAGCATGGTGAAGTTGATTCCCAAGGCCTGGCTGGCAGAGGCATGTAACGGCTGCCGGGAGGTGTCGGGGATTTGGGCTTGGGCCTGGGCTGCGCATGGCCGCGAGGGCCTATAGGTCCTAGATTCCTAGATCTGTAGAGTCTGGGGACGGCACAACGGGTGTGGGTCTGCGGCTTGGGCTTGGGCTACCGGCTACTACCGCATGCGGCTACGGCTAGCGGCGGCTAGCGGCTACCAGGCACCGGCTACCTACTACCACCTACCGACCTGCAGCTACAGCCATACAAAGCCTACAATGCTACTGCTACCGGTACAGGCAAGCTAGGGGGAAACTATCAGCTATCAGCTGTCAAACAGAATATGGCAAGCCTGGCCTGAACCCTGGCCCTTCTCGCTCTGGTCTTACCCGTGTTACCCTGCCTTGCCGTATCTGTACCCGCCACACTGCCACACCATGCCTGGCCTGACCCTCCTGTCCTGTCCTATCCTGCCTGGAGCTGAAACCTGCACGGCTCCCAGCATTCTATCAGCGACTCAAAGCTGGAGGCCCAGGCCTTCAGCGCCCATGCTTCAGCAGCACAGCCGGTGCAGGCTGACACGACATGGATGCTAGGTGTCTGAGAACTACATTCCCCAAAACCCAGAGGTTCACCTGCTGCATTCAGCAGTGCAGCCCACCACGTGCTGGGCCGCTTTCGAGCATCTGGTCTGGACGTGCTGCTAGAATCGTCTTTCGAAGCAGTGCTGGGTGTACGCAAGAAGTCGCACTCGTCGACAGCACGACTTGTCTCCTCTACGTTTAGCTCAAGCTCCAGCGCCAAATCCCAAGAATTCGGGGCTGCCATCACGAATCCGCAAGCTGCAAGCTCAAACTGTTTGTCAAACGCTGTTGTATCCCAAGCTTTGGCATTCGATGCCACGGGTACCCTAGTCCCTAGTTGACTTCCCTGTCTCAGTACGGTATCACTGCAGTCAATGTGGAAGGATGTGCACACATGAGCCACTTCAGCTCTTAGTCACTCAGTCACCGGTCACTAGTACCATCGAGCCAACACTGACGAGAAATGGTGCATGTGCTGACAGCACTGACTCAATCACGAGTGTCAATCAAGGTACACTTGCTGATCGCACGAGTGTTTCGAGCAAACAGCTACAATGTACAAGTGGGATATAGCTCATCAGTCTGTTCGATAACTGATCCGTCTGTCGCCCAAGGGCCTAAAGTCCTAAAGGCCGAAAGGGGTATAGGGCTAGGGCCGGGCGGTTAGTTAGTGCGTTCAAGAATGCCTCAGAGGCTCAGGCCCAGGCCCTTGCCAGCTGGTGCTATGCTGAAACCTGAGAGGTCCCCGCTTGAAAATGCAGAGCGCAAAAGCACACGCAAGCCGCAAGCTACCGGCCAACAACATTACAACATGACGATGGACGTGCGAGCAACAGCAAAAGAGCGGCAGGCAGTCAATGCAGGCTGAGAATTCACTTTCAGACAGAGCACTTGGAGGATCACGGGACGTAGCAAGTAGGGTTATAAGTACCTTAATTGGGGTTATAAGTAGCTATAAGTATATTTGCCTAATTATAACCCTAGTTGCTAAGTCCCATGATCCTTTAAGTAGGGGTTTTGGGTTTGGGGCTTAGGGGTTTGGGGTTCATGGGGGGGGATTGCTTTCGTCCAAACCAGAAAACCCTAAACCCTCAACCTAAAACCCCACACTTCAACCCCCTAAACCCTAAACCTAAACCTTCAGCAACTCGGGCCTGAAGGCCTGAAGGTCCTAGCTGCATCGGGTCCGACGTCATTCCGCCAGGGAGTCCGCGGCCCGAGTCCGCGGCCCGAGGCCCGAGAGAGGCCTCGGCTTGTTTCGGCTAGGTCGCTTCGGAAACTCTTGGGCCCTGGAGTTCAGGGATAAGAGGTTTTGATGTTTTGAATGCTCCCACTTTTGTGAATCTTTCAGAGGCTTCCTCAAAGATGTCATGCTTCACGGATTTTGGCGAGGGGCTTCTAGAGTCTGACTAGTCAGAGCTCCGGTTTCACTGCACAACACTGCCGACTGCCAAATCCTGTGGCACTCTTTTGCAGCGAGGCCGCGGCCCAGCCATGGGGTTGCCGTCAAGGCCAGGCAGGCCATAGCCTTCGCGGTTCGGACGCAAACGATGCAGCTGATGCTGATGGTAATGTCGACAAGCAGACGATGACGGTAATGGTAGTGGTGGTGGTGGTGGTGGTGATGATGATGCTGCTGATGATGATGATGGTGGTCCCAGCTTCTGGTGCTGCCGATGCAGCCGCTGACGCTGATGCTGACTATAGTGCTGATGTTGATAACAGCAATGGTCAGACTGATGCTGGTGCTGATGCTATCATGATGATGTTGATGCGGGCGCCCGGTCAAGACTTGACTGGAAGAAAGAATTCGGCAGCAATTTCTTCGTCATGAAAAATTGATAAGTGGTTGCCCGATTCAAAACCTGTTAGACATGAGTGAAAACAATTTAAAACAACGCCATCCCAAGCGAATGCACGCGTAAACTCTGAATCCCAAATCGCACGGAACCCAAACCAAACGCAAAATCCTAGTCAAACTGTTCCAAAGCACCAAAGACCGGCTGGAGGATGACTTGCATTATCTTAGCATCAACCTTGGCTTAGTCACTTAGTCTTAAGCTGACTCTAATCGACTCTAATCAGACTCTAATATCATAATCACATATTTCAATCTATACCAAAAGCCAACCCATCCAAGCCCACGGCACAGCGCATGTAGAAGAAGTGGCACCTGTGCAAGAGCAAGACTCGTGTGGGACAGTGCAGGGAGCTAAGGATTAGGCAGCTAAGCTAGCGGCTAAGGGGCTTCGGCTTTGGCTTCGGACCCCCGGCAACGATCTTTTTCCTTCAAAAAACCTGAGCAGCACAACTGGCATGTGCGTGTGTGCAGCGCCGCAAACCTCGTACAAGTAAACCGCTAAACACCGGCCTATGCCTAGCGCCTGCGACCCCGTGGTTACGTAACTTCTGCAATCCCCGGCGCACGCACACACACACACACCGAAACATCACCCCTCTGTGAGACCTGGTGCTTCTGGGACGTTGGATGTCCTGTGTCTGAGTCTGTGTGTGCTGCTGCTGAGCTGTGCCGCTAGTCACCGCTAGCCGCCAGCCGCTAGCCGCTAGTCTTAGGTGTAGAGTGTAGTGTAATCTGTAGTGTGCCGATGCTGTCTGCTGCTACGTCCCAGGTCCTAGGTCCTACGTCCTACGTGGCCCGTCATAGCGAACGACGACGGCAATCCCGATCGCCTTCATCTGATATCCGCTGCACCCGCCATGTTCCAGGGCTGCCACCATCCCTGAACTCAACTCTGAACCATGGAATCGCAAACTTAAGACTTAAGCCTAAGACCAAGTAACTAAGCCGACTAAGTGACCAAGCCTAAGCCCTAAGCCCCAAACTAAACAGGAAATAGTATATGTAAAAAGCCACGACACGATCCATCGTCCACGACTTTGGAATCGTGGCATTCATGATTGGCTTGCCGTCCTGGTCCAGCTGGTGCACCTCGTACCCGGCCTCCAAAACATCTGCCTCCGCACCGCCCTCCAAAATATCTGCCTCCACACCGTCAGCCCAGGACATGTTGGTCTTCATCGCCTTGGGTTTCTTCATCGCCTTCATGGCCTTCATGGCTTTCATCGTCTTCATCGCCTTCGTGGCTTTCATCGTCTTCATCGCCTTCATGGCTTTCATCGTCTTCATCGCCTTGATGGCTTTCATCGCCTTCATTGGCTTCGGAGTGGACGGTCGTTTCATTCCAGAAGCCATCAGCTCAGCAGATCTCAGCAGAATGCCATCACTAGTCACTAGTCAGTCTTATGACCTTATCAGATTATTGGCAGGCCTGAGCCCATGACCCCTACGCTGATGCCTGGGCCCTAGGCCCTAAGCCCGAAGCTAAGCAGCTAAGCCTAAGCTGCCCCACCGTCACGGCTGATCAATGCCACAACCTCTGAATCAAAGCTGAGCACTGCATCATGTTGAATGGCCGCGGTGATGGCTGGGTTGGTTTGTGTTAATGTAGGCGTTGCAGGCATGTTGCGGGTTCCACTCATGGGGCGGGTCAGTTGGGTTCAGGCTTAGAGTTTAGGCTTGGGAGCAGGGGCAGAAGTTTGCAACATCACACCCATCCGAAACAATACCTAGAGGGATGGCAAAGCCGCAGCCCAATCATCCGATCCCATGACAACAAAAAACAGTAGGCCCAGGATGTGGTATTGCTACAGGTTGGGCGTGCTAAGGGGAATGTCCCAAGTGTTCCCATGCCCAACTCCCGCAGCCCAAAGGCCCAAACGGAGCCAAAATATTCCAGTCCCCACAATTCAGAAATGTAAAAAGCCTCTGCTGTTAACTTTAGATTCAGCTGTGGGATTTCGGGTGATTATGATGAGGTTTGGGCTTGGGGCCTAAGGCCCTAAAACTCAGACCTTAACCTTTCATGCGGAGTGTTGAGTTTGGGCCTGGGCACCTTTAGCAGCCTAGTTCGCCTACTACAGGTCAGTCCTACAGGTCCTACAGCCCCAAACCGACCAACTCTGAGGCCTCTCGAAGTGGAAGTCGAAGACCCAGGCGGCATCGGCGGCATCTGCGCAGTCGGGACCTGAGCAAAGAGGGAGGGGGCCGGGGTTCCCGGACCACAGGGCAGCCTAAAAACCTTAAAGGGGACGAGGCGGCCTACCGGACCCCGAACAAAACCCCAAACCCCAGCAGAAACCCTTGCACCACGCCCTGCCACTTCCGAGCCTACCTGCACTCCTAGGGACACTCTACAGACTCTACTGGCACACTGGGCACATGGCGTCAGGAGACTCGGCTGGACCTGAGCGACGGCAGGGAGCACGGTGAAACGGGAAGAAGGCGACAGGGGTCGGGGTTAGCTGGTAGGACCGGTGGGAAAACGGCAAGGCAAAGAATGGAGGGACTAATGTAGTAGGGCAGGGAAGCCGCACAAATACTTGAAACGAACATGGAACTGAGGCCTCGACAAGCATCACCCGACCGCAGTCGCCCACCCGGCCCAAACTAAAGGGGACCTACCGACCTACCTTGAACAGCGAGCGCGGACGGAACAAGTTCAGCCAAAAGTTAAGTAAGCACAAGGCCGAAGGGGAAACGGCAAGGGCAAGGGCAAGGGCAGACCCAACACAAAACGCACACAAGAAAACACACACAACACACAACACTCACAACACGCAACACACAAGTGACACAAGTGTGCCAAGAACACACACACACACACAAAAAAAAAAAAAAAACTGCACTCCTGCACTCACTGCACTCACTGCACTCCTGAGCAGAGCACGCAGAGGCGCACACACACACACACACAGACAGCACACACACACACACACAATCACAAGCACACTGCACACTGTACACTGTACACTGTACACTGCTATACACAGAGCAGGCACACACACACACACAGAGGCACACACACACGCACACACTCACTCGAACGGACACATGCACAATGCACACACACACTGGTCACACAGCCCAAACTCCAAACTTCCCAAACCAAACAAAAACACCGGGACCGGGACCCAGCCATAAGCCGAGCCACAAACCACACGCACACACAGTCACACGCACACACACACACACCCACACACGCAGCACGCACACAGACACACACACACACACACACAACACACACACACGCACCCACACACACACACACACACACACCCACGCACGCACGCACGCACGCACGCCCGCACGCACACAGACACACACACTCACACACACACACACACAGCCCACACACACGTCACACACACACAGTGCAGACACCGACGTGCACACGCACACACACACACACACACAAAAACACACGCAAGCAAACAGAGGTGCAAGTGAAAACGATGAGTGTTTTTCTCAACGACACTATAACGGACCTTAACGGTTTTCTTTCGGTCCTTCGAAAAACACACGAAAGAGATGCAATATATTGTATACATGCAAAACCCAATGTTTATTCACGGCCCACACAGTATTAAGCACTCAAAACAAACGCAATAATTAACATGCAAAACTTACAAAACACAGTTTTTATTGCATGTTTCTCATATGTGTGCACACAAAACACGCAAATCACATGCACAAAATATGCAAAACGCAGCGTGTATTGCATATTTTTGTGGCTGTTTTGCGTTTAAACACCCAAAATTACACATGCAAAAAACGTGAAAAATATGCAAAACGCAGCGTGTATTGCATATTTTTGTGGCTGTTTTGCGTTTAAACACCCAAAATTACACATGCAAAAAAAATGCAAAAAATATGCAAAACACAGTGTGTATTGCATATTTTGTGGCTGTTTTGCATTTAAACACCCAAAATTACACATGCAAAAAAAACGCAAAAAATATGCAAAAAATTTGCAAAATATTTGCAAAATATTTGCAAACGAAAAAAAACATGCAAAAAATACGCAAACGCGGCGCACAAAAAATATGCAATAAATGTGCAAAAATAATTATTTTGGAAACCCCTTTCTGTGGCCCTAATAATCTCATAATCGTTGACAGCGTTGCCGCAGCGCCGTGCCTCTCAGGTCGACTGGTGCGACAATGATGTCCGACGACATGGACGAAGCCCATACACAGTAGTTCATGTTTCAGCTCAGCAGCGTGCCAGTGGACGTGAGACAAAAAGTGTGTTCCACAGCATACTAAGCCTCAAACTGCTATCTAGCATCAACAGATATCACTCGCCTGTGGCCCGGTGCGAGCCTCAGATATGGAAGCCTCCGCCATTGTCGTCGCAGGTGGTCCTTGATAGCGTTGCAGCAGCCCGTGCTTCTCAGGTCAACTGGCACGACAATGATGTCCGACGACATGAACGAAGACTTCCAGAGCACAGACCATTCGATTCAAGACTCCGACCAGGTGGACCGCGAGGACGGGTTCGATGACTGGGACTGGGTCGAACAGGAGATGCAGCGTGAAGCCGAGGAAGATGCACGTGAGAGAGCAGCAGGGGACAAAGAAATGGAGATACAGAATGCATACAACAAACGTCTGGCGAACATGACGGTGAAGTACATGAATATGAAGGGTGATGAGGTTCACGCCTCAAGGCCCTACCCGTGCTGCCAGCTTGAATGCGGTTCGTTCCGGGAAGCTTGGCTGACCACTTTACACGACGGAAACAACCCGGATCGATTTCTCTCCCTGTGTCAGCTACGTGAAAGACGGCAGAAGACCAACAAGCCTTTGCCTGCAGAAATACTACAGCATCGCAGCCCGAGAGAAGTCCTGCTTCACGACTTGGACAGCAGTCGCATTGGACCGATCTGCCTGGATGCCACAAAACTGGCGTTGGGCGGGGATGTGATCACGGATGCCTGGAGTTGGGATGAGCTCTTGGATCGCAGCTTGAGCGATGGCACCGTGCACGTGCACGTGGTCTTCAATTCCGAGCAGTCCAACGGCCGACAGTCCTAGAGCCCCAAATCTGCGCCACCCGTGTGGGCTGAGAGCGAACGCAAAATGTGCCCCAGCACTGCAGCAAGGTGAAAGGGTCAGAACCGCTTGAACATGGTCTTATTGAGCTTCTGCATGTTGTGAAAGGTTGCTGCAGCCAGGTGAAAGGGTCAGAGCTGTCCGCGCATTACTTTCTTGATTACGCATGTTGTGCAAGATTGAACTCCTGTCTTGCGCTTGCTGAGGCATGGGCCACCCCGCAGTTTTTCAGCAATCAGCCACAGTTGAACTAAACCAATTCGGTAGACTTCCTCGTCATGGCCCCCTGCCAGCGATGCGGCTTTGGCATCAGAAGCGGCAGAGGTCGGGGATGGTGCAGCAATCCGCGCTGCCGAGAAGCAGAGATGGAAGAGCAGAATGCTACCAAGGCCCGCATTCAGCAAGAACGGGCTGCAAAAGGAGCTGGCAGCCGAGGACCTTTGCCCGACGAGGACAGCAAGAAAGCAGAACGGCGACAGTCGCATGAGGCAAGAGCACAGGCAACGGAGGAAGGAACAGGCGGCCGAGGACCTTTGCCCGACGAGAACAGCAAGAAGGCAGAACGGCGACAGTCGCATGAGGCAAGAGCACAGGCAACGGAGGAAGGAACAGGCGGCCGAGGACCTTTGCCCGACGAGAACAGCAAAGAAGCACAGCGGCGACAGCTGCATGAAGCAAGAGCACACGCAACGGAGGAAGGAGCCGGCGGCCGAGGTCCTTTGCCCGACGAGAACAGCAAAGAAGCACAGCGGCGACAGCTGCATGAAGCAAGAGCACACGCAACAGAAGAAGGAGCCGGCGGCCGAGGACCTTTGCCCGACGAGAACAGCAAAGAAGCACAGCGGCGACAGCTGCATGAAGCAAGAGCACACGCAACAGAAGAAGGAGCCGGCGGCCGAGGTCCTTTGCCCATCGCCTCGGAGATTCAGCAACAAGGCTACCCTTTCCCGGACGAAGACTCCTTATCCCCGGAACAAGCACAGGCACACTACTTGGCTTTTGCACGGAGCTGGAGTAGATTCGGCCTTTCCCGTGTGTGCGAGAAGTGCCAGACCTTGACACCAGCGAGGCACTGCAAGAGAGCCAGAAACACCGAGCGGCTACTGTGCAGAAACTGTCGCGAGAATCGCACAAAGATGGTCTTGCCAACGCCGGACCCCATCCCAGAACCATTGCAACGACTGCGACCCATCGAGCAGCATCTCCTCGCCATGGCCCGCATCTCGCAGGTCCTGCTGGACAAGCTCCCATCAGGGGGCCCCAGCGCACAATGGGGCCGCATGTACGCCGTTCTCATGCAAGAACCCTTCATCTGCGGAGTCCTCGAAGGCGCAAGCTTGGAGGAAGACGGGACAGTGTTGGTCGAGGGCGTCGGCGGCATGACCGCATCCCCGGCACGCCTGGAGTGTCTCCACGCGGCCCTGCAAGCTTTGAGAGGTCATCACCGCCTTTATCAACAGTGCCCAGCCGTCGAGACAGCCCTGGCACGAATGGCTGCCATTCTGGCCGACAAAGCTCTCGCTGCCTCAGCCACAAAGCCAACAGACCCACCGCCAGCCGCACAAGGAGAAGAAGAAGAAGAAGTGGAAGTGACGTACCTATTGCCGAAACAGTTCCAGGCTCCGAAGGCCGACGTCCACGACTTGCAAAAAGCTCGAGGATCTGCAGACCTCAGCGACGACTTGGATGCAAAGTTCTTCCCGCACCTGTTTCCCACCGGCTTTGGAGGCTGGCAGAACGACTACGGTGGCTTCGCCCAATATGCACGGAGGCGTCTGCTGAGCGCGGATGGCCGCTTCGAAGGATCCACGGGCTACATCATGTGGCTCCTGGAGATGAATGAAGACCAAGAAGCGCCTCTCTGGAAACATCAACGTCCGCATCAGCAACCAACGGGCACCCCGCAGCAGGAGTGAATACGAGAACGGCAGCCGCCGAGTATACGCAGCTTTGAGGGACATTCCTGGCACGCAGCCTTACCTGCATGCCAAGAAGGGGGTGGCCCTGAACATGTATGAGCAGCTTGGCATTCCCAGCTTCTTCATGACACTGTCCTGCCACGCGCGGCAACCTGCCATGCTCCTCGCGGCTATCTCCGGGCGGCTGCTGCGGCTGCATCCCAAACGGCCGCAAGGAGAGTTGGAGCACCACGCTGCCGAGATCCTGCACCTCTACCAGAACGACAAGAACTTCAAGTGGGATGGGCTTTCGCCCAACCAGCTGTGCAACCAGCAGCCGGCGGTGGTAGCCCGACAGTTCATGCACCAACTGTCCCAGCTGATGTGGTGGCTGCAGTCCGGCACACATGCACGAAAGTTCCATTTAGACGAAGACGGTGACCCGCAAGATGAGGTTAAGGAGAGTGACGGCGAGGACGCGGAAGACGATGCCCAGGCCCCAGCCGCGGACTCCGCAGGCCTGCATCACCGCATGCGCAAGCAAAGGCCGCCTTTCAAAGTTTTGGATTACATCATTCGCATAGAATGGCAAAAGAGGGGCTACCCCCATGCTCACATCTTGCTTTGGATCGAAGAGTGGGCAAAAGCCAAGCAGCAGTCAGATGAGACGGCGCCCGACAACGGCGAGGCCGCGGTTCCAGACTGGTCGGACGAGGAAGCCATGGAGAGTTTCGTTCCCAAGTCCGCGGAAGATCTCAGCGACAAGCACATCACCACCAAGTCCCCGAACACGTGGCGCCAATCCCAGCGTGTAGCAGCCCGAGATAGAGAGGTGAACGCAAAGCTCGCCGCTGAAGTAGTGCACAACCACACGCCATATTGTGGCATGTACACACAAGGCAGTTGTCGATCTGGGTTTCCGCATGATGCGGAGCCGCGGACCCGACGTCGAACGTCGCAGGAGCAATATGCCAATAGCCGCTGGAAAAGCAGCCTTGCCGTGAGAAGAGTCAAGGGGGACAGCATGATGGGCCAGTACAACATCCGAATACTGAGGAGGTGGAGGGCAAGCATGGACTTGCAGGTCATTTGCGAACTCACAAGCGCCAGCCGCTACATACTGGGCTACACTTTCAAATCGGAGGAGGATCGCGACGCGCAGCGGCGCATGGAGAACATCCTTGCCGACTTGACGTCCAGCACAGCGGGCGAGGGTCTAGACAATCAGAAGGTCTACAAAGCGGCGCACGCAGCTTTACAAGACAGGACCACTTCCACCTTCGAGGCATGCCACCTTCTACTGGGTTACCCCATCATCGAGTTCTCCAGAGACAACCTTTGGGTGCAGGTGGGACCTCCAGAGACCTGGACCGTGTGGGTGCCAAAGCACGAGGAAAAGGTGGCCTTGCAGCAGCCGGACCATTACCACAGCAAGAAGATTCACCGAAGCGGGAATCTGCCTGCCGCTCATCACTGGTACCGCGAAATGCAGACGAGATTCGGCGACCAAGATACGACCTTGCCGGTGGAAGGCGGCGAACCGATTTCCTGTCGGTTCATGGACGTCACCTTCCTGGACTTTTGTGCTGCTTTCAAGTTCGTGGGCGTCCAAGAGCCACAACCTCGCAAGAAGCCTGCGATCGTTGGCTACCAGAACTTCAACCCGGACGAGGAGCCGGAAGCCTTCTACTACTCCAAGTTGCTGCTGCATCTAGTCTGGAAGGAGCCAGGCGATTGGCTGGTGGAGCAAGACGCGGGAAGCCACGCAGCAGCGTTCCATCGCATCGCCCGAGACGTGAGCGGCCACCCGGATTTCCTTAGGTCCAAATGCTTCCCGCAGTTGGACGGGACAGTGAACGCTGCTCGACAGCTGCAGGCCGTGCAAGCCACAATGTATATGAAGGCACATGCATCGGCACATTGTCGGGACGGCTGGCTCAACAGCAGGATCGCAGAAGAGAACTACAAAGACTCCTTGCAAGTTTTGGAGGCATTGCGAGAGCGGCATGGAGAAGACATCGACTTCCTCGCCCCAGACACCGCGGCCACCGGGCCTGCCAGCAACGCCTTCGCACCGGTGGAAGAAGGCGAGGAATCCTTCCAGAAGCTCACAATCGAGAACCCCAGCCCAGAGACCGTGCACCAGAAAGAAGCGATGAACTACATCATCGGCACGATCCTGAAGCCCCCGGATGCCAAGGACGGCCAGACTACACAGCGGCTTCACATGCTTCTTCACGGGCCGGGAGGCTGTGGCAAGTCCGTCGTGGTGCGTGCAGCAGCTCATGTCTTGCGGCAAAGCAAGAAGGGATGCATCATCGCGGCGCCCACGGGCGTGGCAGCGTTCAATATCAACGGTATCACCCTCCATCAGTGCTGTTTATTGCCGGTGGTCAACCAAAGCTATGGCAAGGCCTGCGACATGCCACAGCCGGACGGCCAGAAATTAGCCACTCTGAGGGAGATCTGGTCGAAGGTCACCGTACTGTTTGTCGACGAGATCAGCTTCGTCTCTTCGTGGATGCTGCAGCGCCTGGATCAACATCTGCGACTTGCAAAAGACATGCACACCCTGCCCTTCGGAGGACTGCACGTCATCTTTGCTGGCGACCTGTACCAGTTACCTCCACCAAATGGGCTGCCCGTCTTCGAGAGCCAGCTTTGGCTGCTCTTCCAGCTCTGCGAGCTCGAAGGGAACCAGCGTGCTGCACGAGATCCTGCATGGGCCGCTCTGCTGGCACGGGTTCGAGTGGGGAAGTGCACCGAGGCCGACATTCAGGTGCTGCGGAGCATGGTGATCAAGAAAGGCAGCAGCAAGCGGCCTGCCCCCAAAGCCGTGAACTTGTACGCCACTCGACAAGCAGTCGCCGAAAGCAACCAGCGCTACAAAGAGGAGCATGTTTTACGGGAGCGTGTGCAGCTGCACGACTGCCCGGCAGTCGACACCAATGTGAAGACCGGCGCTTTACTGGCTCCAGAAGATGTCTGGGCCGAGCCTGAGAACACAGGTGGCTTGGTGAGCCTGCTGCAGGTGGCCGTCGGGCTGCGCGTCATGCTCAGGTACAACATCGACGTGCCCGATGGCTTGGTCAATGGCGCTTGCGGCATTGTGGAGCACATCGACACCGAGGCATGCGGCGGGGAGGTCGAGAAGATCTGGGTCTCTTTCGAAAAGAATGCCGGAGCCGTTTGGAGGAGAGAACATGGAACCCCTTCGGTTGCAATCTCGCGGCGGGCGGCCACTTTCCTGGACAAAGATGGCAAGAGGGCATCGCGGCGTCAGTTCCCCATCGTTCTCGCCAAAGCCATGACGATCCACAAAAGCCAGGCAGCCACCTGTCACGAAGGCATCCACGCCCGCCTCGACCACACCATCTTTGCAGAAGGCCAAGCCTACGTCGCCCTGAGCCGCTGCCCCGAACAGGCGCTCTGCAGCTTGGAGCATTTCAACCCCAAGGCATTGCGGTTCAACGCCCACGCAGAGTGGGCTTTGACCAAGCTGAAGGTGCAGCAAGCCGAACGGGACGGCCCGCCAATGTGGAAAGCTTTGTTCAGGCCACAGCATACCAAGGATTTCTACGAGCGGCGCCTGGCTGAGTTAGGAAAGCCCAATTGGACCTGTTTCCAGCCGGACTCGAGCGAAGGCATCGAGCGACCCTGGTGTTGCCCGGACTGCGGAACCGAGACTCCAAACACCAAGCTCGCCATCAAGCAACATCGACAGAAATGCCCAGCCAAACCCAAGCCCAAGTCCCAGCCAAAGAGCAAGCCCAGGGCAAAGGTCTTCGGTGCTCCAGCATCAAACAAAGCAAAGGCCAAGATCAGGCCCGAGCTGTCCAAGCTGGTGTGGACCAAGCGATGCGCCGATGCTGACAGCCGCTGTGCCCCTCCTTCTAAGCGGGCAAGGACGGAGAGATGCTCCAGCAGCGCACCATCCATGGCTGCCTGCTCAACTTCCGCAGCTACGCCGCCGACAACCACGAAGACCGACCTCCAAGATGCCTGCGCCAAGCCTGCCAGCACAGACACAAGCCGACAAGACGAGACGCAGGACTCGCCTGCCATCTATTTTGAATCCCAGGTGGAGTTGCAGTGCGGCATCCATGCTTTGAACCACATCTTCGGCGCCTCCTACTTTGATGTTGCAGCAATGGAGCGCGCAGTCGCATCGTTTCTCGAGGAGAACTGGGAAGCCGGGGACGAGCAGCAAGCTCACATGGGGCCTGGCGGAGACTACTCCATCGAGGTGCTGATGATGGCCGTGCGGACGAGGTCCATGGAGCTCTTCGAGCGTCTATGCTGGCACATGGAAGATCGCCGAGCCCTGGAACCCGAAGACCTTCAGAACTGCATCGGGGCGATTCAGAACCATGCCGGCCGACACTGGACCGCCTTGCGGCACTGGAACGGACGGATTTGGTGCCTGGATTCCCTTCGCCCGCCTCCACGCGTGCTGTCGGACGTCGAGCTGGCAGCCTCAATCAGGCAGCACCCGACCTTTGCAATTCGCTTGATTTAAGATTGCAGCTAAGCATGCAGGTACAGTGGGCATGCAGTGCGCAGCCCTTTTCACTTTCCAGCTGAGCCAAAGGCCACGAGCAATTGCACAGGCTCATAGCTAAGGCAACGGCGATCACGGAAGGAAAAAGCTGCATGCGTCATTTATTTGGCAAAGAACCTGCAAGACATAAGACAAAATTAGGAAGACAAGTCGAAAAGTTTCTGTACATGAACTACCTTCAGCCGAGACATTGCCAAATTGCATGCGTGCTCGGGTTGATGTGCTGACCGCCCAGTGCTGCATGCCACATCACTGTGGCCCGACGTTTGGGCTCAGCTGCTGGCTGTCGCAGATAGCTGCCCATGTTATTCGGCTCTCCTGCATGCGTGGGCCTTACATGCTCCAAGTCTTCATGACAAGCATTAAACTGCGTGAGCATTGCCTTCCATCGCAAGAGCTGGAGGTTTCAGCAACTCCAGATCAAGCTTGGCAGCACAGCCCCGCCCAGCCCACCCAGCCAGCCCAGCGCAGTTCAGCTACCAGCCCAACCCAGCCTACCATAAAGCCAGCCAAGAAAGCGAAGCAAAAACAAAACCGTCCCCCAAATCCCAGAAACCAAAATGCAAAACCAAAACCCAAAACCCGGCAAAACCCGGCAAAACCCCCCAAAACCCCCCAAAACTCCGGACCCAAACCCTATACAATTTCTATAAACCCTAAACCTAAAACCTAAACCCTAAACCTTAAACCTTAAACCTAAACCTTAAACCCTAAACCCTCAAGAAAGTGATAAATAGAAATTGCTTGTCCATGTTTGTAACCACCGCTACGGCCCAACACACAGGTTAAAGATTAAACAAGCTTCTTGATAAACCAATTTCTCTACAAATTTGTAACCGCCGGTACGGCCCGGCCAACATTGAGCTGGAGCTCGCAAACGGAACAAACTTCTTGATAAACCAATTTCTCTACAACCTTCAACCCAAGCAACCCAGCCCAGCTCCAAGCCCCGGGCTCCAGGCCCCAGGCCCCAGCCCACCAGCCAGCCCAGCCCGAGCAGCCCGACCCAGCCGGCCAGGCAGCCCAGCCTAGCCAGGCCAGTTCAGTTCAGCAGGCCCAGCCCAGCCCAGCAAATTCAAAATGTGGTTTCAATCCAAAAACTTTCGGTCAAAACTCTCGGTCACAACTTTCGCTCAAAACGTTTCGCTCAAAACGTTTCGTTCAAAACATTTCGCTCAAAACGTTGTTGGCACCCAAACCCAAATTCAAAATGTGGTTTCAGTCAAAAAACTTTCGGTCAAAACTTTCGGTCACAACTTTCAATCAAAACGTTTCGCTCAAAACGTTATTGGCACCCAAACCCTTAACAATTTCTATAACCACTTCAGCCCCAACAATTTCAACCCAGGCAGCCCAGCCAGCCAGACCACCCAGGTCAAACCACCCACCCCAAGGCCCCCCTTACCCGCCCCCCACAGCCCCCTTCCCTGCCCCCCGCACCCCACCCCCCTCCACCCCCCCCCCAAACCCACCCCACCCTCCCACCCCCCCCTACCCTCCCCACCCTCACCCCCCTACCCCGCCCCTTCAACCCGCGCTGGCCCAAACTTGCACCGCACTCCCCCTCTTGAGGGTTCAGGACGCTGTGCGCTCCTCCCTCGCCCCCGCCCACCCCCAACCCCGCCCCGCCTCCCCCACCCTCACCCTGAGGCAACAGCGGGAGCCCAGTTCGACCTATTATGGTTCGACCTGAATGCACCTTCACCCTGAGGCAACAGCCCTCACCCTGAAACAACAGCAAAAGCCCAGTTCGACCTATTATGGTTCGACCTGAATGAGGCACAGCCTGCACCCTCACCCTGAGGCAACAGCCGGGAGCCCAGTTCGACTTATTATGGTTCGACCTGAATGAGGCACAGCTTGCACCCTCACCCTGAGGCAACAACCGGGAGCCCAGTTCGACCTATTATGGTTCGAAGATGAATGAGGCGCAGTCACCACTGACTCCTCTGCTACAGCGTCAATCAAGGGACGTGTGCAGTCCAGCTTTCGGTTTGGGGTCTAGGACTTAGAGGATTGGGAGTTCAAGGTACAGCCTGCTCGGTCACCACTGACCCCACTGCTGCAGCGCCAACACAAGCAGACGCGTGCAGTCCAGCAGCCCAGAGCTCGGTTCGACCTTTTATGAGGCGATCCAACTGCCCGACGGTGTGGAGTTCCAGGTACAGCTGTACGGCCACACATGCTGGCATCACCACAGTGTCAACACAAGCAGGCGCGTGCAGTCCAGGAAAGCAAGAACCCGGTTCGACCTATTATGAAGCGCACCAACTCGTGGGTCCACTGCCAGCGGAAGCCCAGTTCGACTTATTATGGTTCGACCTGAATGAGGCACAGCTTGCACCCTCACCCTGAGGCAACAACCGGGAGCCCAGTTCGACCTATTATGGTTCGAAGATGAATGAGGCGCAGTCACCACTGACTCCTCTGCTACAGCGTCAATCAAGGGACGTGTGCAGTCCAGCTTTCGGTTTGGGGTCTAGGACTTAGAGGATTGGGAGTTCAAGGTACAGCCTGCTCGGTCACCACTGACCCCACTGCTGCAGCGCCAACACAAGCAGACGCGTGCAGTCCAGCAGCCCAGAGCTCGGTTCGACCTTTTATGAGGCGATCCAACTGCCCGACGGTGTGGAGTTCCAGGTACAGCTGTACGGCCACACATGCTGGCATCACCACAGTGTCAACACAAGCAGGCGCGTGCAGTCCAGGAAAGCAAGAACCCGGTTCGACCTATTATGAAGCGCACCAACTCGTGGGTCCACTGCCAGCGGACACGGAACCCGGCAGCCGGAGCCCGGTTCGACCTATTATGAAGCGAACCAACTCATGAGTCCACTGCAAGCCGACACGTGCAGCTCGTGCAACTCAGCAGCCCAGAGACCAGTTCGACCCATTATGAGGCGACTCAACATGTGAATCCACCGCAGGCGACACGTGCAGTCAAGCACTGCGGGTGTAGGTTTAGGGATTTCGGAGTCCCAGGTACAGCTGCACGGCCAGGCATGCGGGCAGCGCCACAGTGTCAATGCAAGCGGACGCGTGCAGTCCAGGAAAGCCAGGGCCCGGTTCGACCTATTGTGAAGCGAACCAATTCACGAGTCCACTGCAAGCGGACACTTGCAGACCCGCAGCCCGAAGCTCAGTTCGATCTAGTACGAGGCGAGCCAGCACATGTCATGCGTGGTGCAGTCTCGCAGCCCGGAGCTGGGTTCGACCTATTGTGATGCAATCCAACAGCGCCCTGCGTATGAGTTTTTTTTTATACATCGAGCCAGCAGCCCCAAACCCAGTTCGACCCATTAAGAGCAATACCCTAACGCATCGTAACGCCATCCAGCAACCCGAGGCACACTCGGAGAAGCGATCTAACAGCCCGGCGCCGGGTTCGACATACTGTGGGACGCTCCCACTTGCCATGGTTCAGTGCGCAGGGCGTCCGGGTTCGAGGTTGATGAATTAGGAGCTAGGAAGTTCAGGTACAGCCTGAAAGGCCAACCACGAGTGCCTTGATGCAGCGTCGATGCAAGCAGACGCACGCAGTCCCGCAGGCAGCGCTCAGTTCGACCTACTATGAGACATTGAAACCTCATGAGTCCTCTGCATGCGGGCTCGTGCAACCCAGCAGCGCGGAACTCAGTTCATATTAGGAGGCGATTCAACACATGAATCCACTGCAGGCGAATGCGTGCAGTCAAGCACTGCGGGTTTGGGCGTAGGAACTATGGATTTCACAGTTTCAGGTACAGCTGCACGGCCAGCCATGCAGGCAGCGCCACAGTGTCAATGCAAGCGGACGCGTGCAGTCCAGGAAAGCCAGGGCCCGGTTCGACCTATTGTGAAGCGAACCAATTCACGAGTCCACTGCAAGCGGACACTTGCAGACCCGCAGCCCGAAGCTCAGTTCGATCTAGTACGAGGCGAGCCAGCACATGTCATGCGTGGTGCAGTCTCGCAGCCCGGAGCTGGGTTCGACCTATTGTGATGCAATCCAACCGCGCCCTGCGTATGTTTTTTTTTCTATACATTGAGCCAGCAGCCCCAAACCCAGTTCGACCCATTAAGAGCAATACCCTGACGCATCGTAACGCCATCCAGCAACCCGAGGCACAGTCGGAGAAGCGATCTAGCAACCCAGCGCCGGGTTCGATCTACTATGGGACGCTCCCACTTGCCATGGTTCAGTGCGCAGGGCTTCCGGGTTCGAGGTTGATGAATTAGAAGCTAGGGAGTTCAGTTACAGCCTGAAAGGCCAACCACGAGTGCCTTGCTGCAGCGTCGATGCAAGCATACGCAGGCAGGCCCGCAGCCAGCGCTCAGTTCGACCTACTATGAGACGTTCCACCTCATGAGTCCTCTGCATGCGGGCTCGTGCAACCCAGCAGCGCGGAACTCAGTTCATATTAGGAGGCGATTCAACGCGTGAATCCACTGCAGGCGAATGCGCGCAGTCAGGCACCGCGGGTTTGGGCTTGGGAACTATGGATTTCGTAGTTCCAAGTACAGCCGTACGGCCAGCCATGCAGGCAGCGCCACAGTGTCAATGCAAGCGGACGCGTGCAGTCCAGGAAAGCCAGAACCCGGTTCGACCTATTGTGAAGCGAGCCAACTCACGAGTCCATTGCAAGCGGACACTTGCAGACCCGCAGCCCAGAGCTCAGTTCGATCTAAGACGAGGCGAGCCCAGTTCGACCTATCGGGTCCCGTTCATGCGTCTGCAGGTTTGCAAGCATGCAAGTCCACAAGTCTTCCCAACAGTTCGGACCGTTGGTGTCACCCTCTTGACCTCACTAGTCGGATTCATCTTGTCGGTTGTCAGCATGGGTCGAGGGCTTTCGGATTCACCCTGGCATTTCCACAAAGGCGAGAAGGCTGATAGATTCGCTCTGCGGGCCGCACAGTTTAGGAAACTCCGAGATTCAC
Source organism: Symbiodinium sp. CCMP2592 (assembly GCA_905221615.1). Lineage (NCBI taxonomy): Eukaryota > Dinophyceae > Suessiales > Symbiodiniaceae > Symbiodinium > Symbiodinium sp. CCMP2592. The sequence goes on from CAJNDT010001268.1 coordinate 57,288, forward strand.
TTGGTTAGTATCTCGCACTGGGGAGCCCTGGATTCACCTTGTCAGTGATCCACAGAGACTAGGAGGATGCTGGGTTCACCTTGTTAGCGGTCCGCGGCTCGTGGACTCACTTTGTTAGAGGTCCGCAGCGGCCGGGAAGCTCTTAAATTCACCTATGTGTGGTCTGCACAGGCTGGGAGGCTACTGGGTTCACATTGTAATCTCCCCACAGCCACTTCGGCTGCATGCGACACCGGACACTGATCCCTCCGCCTACGGTATGGCCTGCCCGACCAGTTTACTCGCCCTCAGTCTGTAAAGAGTTCGGTGTTACCATGTCTCCAGGTCGCCACGACAACCACGAGGCCACACTCTTGAGTAGCCCGTCGTGGCCAGCATAGACAACTCCCCACCAGTCCAGCTGCGTCCTGCCTGGACCTGAGTGGGGCTGGAAGACTCGTGCAGCAATTGATTCTGTTGTCCTCAGCTTCCGTGGAGTGCCAGGCGTTTATCCTCGACTCGAATGCGGCTGGAAGGCCCGCCGCCGGTGTGCGCTCGTCCGCCACTTCCATGGGCTGCCAGGTCCTGATCTGCAATCCGCGTGAAGTCTCTTATGTTTGCGGCCGAAGAGTTACATACAATCCAACGGCCTCGCGCGTTGTCAGGTATCCAGGTCGACAGACATTCGCCCACAACGACTACGAGGCCGGGATCTTGAGGCTAGCCCAACTTGCTTAGCGTCAGTCCAGCCACAACCCGCTCGGCCGCTGTAACAGCAAGCCAACGAGACGGAGTACCAAAACGGCACGAACCCGAACAAAATTCGCAAGGAGCCTTCGCAGACGAAATTACATATCTTGCTTAACGTCAGTCCAGCTAGAACCTGCTCGGCCGCTATAGTAGCAACCCAACGAGACAGAGCCCGAACAGGACACGAACCCGAACAAAACTCGCATAGAGCCTTCGTAGACGAGATTACATATCTGATTCACATCTGCCCAGCCATGGCACCGTGCAACCGGTGTGGCTTCCCGCGATCGGGCCACGGAAGAGGCACGACTCGCTTCTCGAAGAGTGTTACATAGGGCGGTGTGAGCAAACAATCGCGCCAGGCTTCTGCGCCAGGTTCGCGTGCCGCGAAGCAGAGGCGCGCGAGATGGCACAACAGAAACAAGCACAGCGGAAAGAGCTGCAAGCAAGCCGGGCAGCAGCAGGAGGAGGTGCCCGAGGACCCATGCCAGGTGCCGGGGGACGACCGGAAGAAGCGGACAGCAGCAGAGCACGGAGCAAAGAGCTGCAAGCAAACCGGGAAGCAGCAGGAGGAGGTGCCCGAGGACCCATTCCAGGTGCCGGGGGACGACCGGAAGAAGCGGACAGCAGCAGAGCACGGAGCAAAGAACTGCAAGCAAACCGGGCAGCAGCAGGAGGAGGTGCCCGAGGACCCATGCCAGGAGAAGGTGCCGGGGGACGACCGGAAGAAGTGGACAGCAGCAGAGCACGGAGCAAAGAGCTGCAAGCAAACCGAGCAGCAGCAGGAGGAGGTGCCCGAGGACCCATGCCAGGAGAAGGTGCCGGGGGACGACCGGAAAACAGAGGCGGATACGGCCCACCTTATCCCATTGAAGAGCAACTGCCGGAAACCGAGGTGCAGAAGATGTACGAAGATTTCCTGCGAAGCTGGACTCGTTTCGGATTATCCAGGGTGTGCCAGTCGTGCCAAACTTTGACACCAGCAAGACAATGCCGGTCATCGGGCCCGACTCGGACACTGACATGCCGGAACTGCCTCGAAAGCAAGAACAAGATTCATCTGCCAAGCTTGCCACCTATACCAGCGACACTACGAGTACTCAAGCCGATCGAGCATCACCTGCTCGCCATGGCGCGCATATCCCAAGTCGTCCTGGACAAACTGCCCTCAGGCGGTCCCAGCGGGCAATGGGGCCGGATGTACGCCGTGCTGATGCAGGACCCGTGTATCTGCGATGTCCTAGAAGGTGCAGTCTTGGAAGAGGACGGCACAGTCAGCGTGCAGGGTGCGGATGGCATGATGACATCATCCGCACGGCTGGAGCACTTGTACGGAGCCCTGCAAGAGCTACAAAAGCAGCACATGCTATATCGAGGCAATCCAGCCGTCCAGGAAGTCATTACGAAGATGAGCGCTATCCTGCAACAAAGATCGTCTGAGGCTGCTGCAGCTCGCTCTGTCGCAGGGAGCGAGGAGCCCCCACAAGGGGCAGCGGAGGACGACGATCAACAGTTCACCTACCTCGTGCCGAAGGATCCGAAAGTCCCTAGAGCTGACATGGTCGAGCTACGGCAGACGAGAGGCACCGCCCAACTGGCAGACGACATCGACGTCAAATTCTTTCCACACTTATTTCCGGACGGTACGAATGGCTGGAAGGACACGTACAAGAGCTTTTCGCAGTATGCCCGAAAACGTTTGCTAGGACAAGATGGTCGCTTTGAACAATCGGCATCCTACATCATGTGGCTCCTGGAAACGCAGCTGAAGAAGCGGCTGTCCGGCAATGTGAATGTCCGCGTGGGCTCGCAGCAGAGGCCTGCGGGCTGTCTCGGCTATCAAGATGGAAGCCGACGAGTCTATACGGCATTGCGCGACATCCCCGGCACGCAGCCATACCTCTACGCCAAGAAGGGCATCGCACTCAACATGTATGAGCAACTTGGGCAGCCGCAGTTCTTCCTCACCCTCACCTGCCACGCACGCCAGCCGGGCATCCTGGCAGCCGTCATCACTGCCAGATTACTTCGCTCGACTCCCGATCTCGAACCTGCCGAGTCACTTGCCCCACAGATGGAAGCAAGCGAAGGTAGGGTACCGACACCGCTTTCTGCACAAAGCATTTTATAAGAAAACCTCTGCCGTCTGCAAGCCCCATCGAATCCATCAGCATAAAGAATGGAACCAAACCCAAGCACCGCCCGAGGCTTCGACACCATACTGCAGAGATATTGCGGCGCTACCAGCAAGAGGACTTTACGTGGGACGGCCTAACCGCCAATCAGCTCTGCAACCTGCATCCAGCAGTGGTGGCGCGCCAATTCATGCACCAACTGCGACAGTTCCTGCGATGGCTGGCTCCAGACATCAAAGTGGACGACAGAGTGGACGCTGACGCCGACCCGGAGGACCAACGGCCGGACGAAGAAGAGGATGACGACAAGAGCGCAGCTGCACCGGCAGCTGATACAGCCGGCCGACATTACAAGGTCCACGCCGAACCCCCGCCCTTCCATGTCACCGAGTACATCGTCCGCATAGAATGGCAGAAGCGAGGATACCCGCATGCGCACATTCTACTTTGGTGGCAGCCGCGCTGCTCGGAGAAGACACCTGCAGCCGAGAAAGCAGAAGACGTATCTTGGTCCGACGAGGAGGCATGCGGACAATATCTGCCGCAAACTGCGGAGGAGCTGAGTGACAAGTACATTTGCACAAAATCGCCGGCCAGCTGGGGTAAATCCACGACGACGCAGCCAGGGGAACGAGAGGTCAATGCCAAACTCGCGGAGATGGTGGTGCACACCTGCAACTCTTACTGCGGCAAGTATGCTTTGGGAGCATGTCGCTTCGGGTTTCCACACGCCCCAGAGCCGTGCGCTCGAAGAAGGGACGCCCAGGAACTGTTTACTAGCCGCTGGAAGAGCAGCTTGACGGTCCGACGGCAAGAGGGGGACCGCATGATGGGACAGTATAACACCAAGATGCTGCGCAGGTGGAGAGCGAGCATGGATCTGCAGGTGATTTGCGAGCTGACCAGCGCCAGCCGCTACATCCTCGGCTATGCCTTCAAGTCCGAGGAAGACTTCACCGCCGCACGACGCATGGAGGCCACGATTGAAAGACTGGCCGGCAGGGCCGGGCAGGACGGGCTGAAGACACAGGAAGTCTATGCGGCCGCACACGCGGCCCTGCAAGGTAGGACCACGTCCACTTTCGAAGCGTGCCACCTGCTGCTCAGCTTTCCGGTCGTGGAGTTCTCCAGAGACAGCGTGTGGATCCAAGCAGGACCGCCAGAAACATGGACTCTGTGGGTGCCGCCGCAAGAGGAAGCAACAGCCCTGGCGAATCCGACGAAGTACTTCGAGACGAAGCAGGAGCTAGACTACACCATGCCAGCAGCTCAGCGCGCCTACCGTCACTTGCAGGCTGCTTTCGCGGAAGAAGAAACTGAACTTCCAGTGGAAGGGTCTCCCCATGCGAAACGCTGCTGGAAGGACATCACTTTCTTCGACTTCTGTGCAGGGTTTCGCTTCGTCGCAAAAGCTTTCCCAGTGCCTCGAAATCGTCCAGCGATAGTGGGGTATCGGAACTTCAGCCCCGATCTGCAGCCGGAAGAGTTCTACTACTCCAAGCTGCTGCTTCACTTAAACTGGAAAACTCCCGGAGACTGGCTGCAGCCGCAGGATCAAGGACGTCACTCGGCTGCGTTCCATCGAATAGCAAGCGATTCCGAAGGATACCCTTCCTTCTTGAAGTCCATCTGTTTTCCCGAGCTGGATGGCACCGTCCAGGCGGCACGCAGGCTGCAGGCCGTCCAAGCAGCGATGTACATGAAAGCAAAGCTGTCACCCAGCGAGCTCCGAGACGGATGGTCGCACAGCCGCGCGGACGAGCAAAACTACCGGGACTCCCTGGAGATTATGGAAGCTCTTCGACAAAGGCACGGCGGCAGCATCGACTTCATGGCTCCGGAGACTGTACCGACCGGCTCGGCCAGCACCGCTTTCGCACCAGTGGAGGGCGGCGAGGCTGCTTTCGACTTGCTCAATGCTCCAGATGCAACGTCGCACACAAAGCGACAGCGTCAGGCAATGGAGTACATCATCCGCACAGTGACCGACAGTCCAAACACGAAGGCGGGCCCAGGCACAAAGCGCCTGCGCCTGCTGCTCCATGGCCCAGGAGGCTGCGGGAAATCCGTGGTGGTGCGCGCAGCCGCGCACATGCTTCGCCAAAGTGGCAAGGGCGTCGCCATTGCAGCGCCCACGGGCGTGGCAGCTTGCAACATCAACGGGCTGACGCTGCACCAGTGCCTATTCCTTCCCGTAGTAAAGCGAAGCCACGGCAGAGCCTGCGATGCTCCGCTGCCGAGGGGTCCTCACTTGGCATCCATGCAAGAGTTCTGGGCCCACATATCAGTCTTAATGGTGGACGAGCTCAGCTTCATCTCCCGCTTCATGCTGGACCGCATCGATCAACACCTGCGCTTGGCCAGGAACCAACCGGACATCCCCTTCGGGGGAATACACGTGGTCTTTGCAGGCGACCTCTACCAGCTGCCGCCGCCCGGGGGCGACCCCTGTTTCTGCAGTTCACTATGGACCTCTCTCGAGCTCTGCGAGTTGGAAGGCAATCAGCGTGCCGCCGAAGACCCCGAGTGGGCAGCACTGCTGGCTCGCGTGCGCATCGGGAAGTGGACCGACGCCGACATCGAGGTGCTGAAAGGCCTCAAAATCAGGAGAGATGGCAAAGATCAAGTCGCAGACGGAGCAGTGCACCTCTTCTCTACTCGCCAAGCTGTAAACGAAGAAAATCAGCGATACTTGGAGGATCATCTTGTGAGAAACAAGGCCGAACTGCGCGAATGCCCGGCCATCGACGTCAGCGTAAAGACAGGCGCGCCGCTGAAGCCGGAGCTCGCATGGGCCGAGCCAGAGAACACGGGAGGGCTAGAAGGCATGCTGAGGATAGCAGTGGGAGTTCGCGTCATGCTTCGCTTCAACATCGACGTCCCGGACAAGGTCGTGAACGGCGCCTGCGGCATCGTCCATCACATCGACACGGAGGACACGGGTGAAGTGACGAAAATCTGGGTGAAGTTCGAAGGAAAAGCAGGCGAGCGCTGGTGCAGAGACAACGAGACCGAAGCTGTGGGCGTATCACGACGAACGGCTTCCTTCCAGGACCAGACAGACAACAGGGCAGAGCGAAAGCAATTTCCGTTGGTGTTGGCCAAGGCGATCACCATTCACAAGAGTCAAGCAGCGACCTGTCGACAGGGCGCACACTGCAAGCTCGACAGCACATGCACCCAACAGGGACAAGCCTACGTTGCACTGTCTCGCTGCCCCACCCGGCAACATTGCACGCTGCAAGTCTTCAATCCCAGCTGCCTGAAGTTTAATGTCCACGCAGAGTGGGCCTTGACGAAGCTGAAGGTACAACAAGCAGACCAGACCGGCTCCGAGCTGTGGCAACAGCTGATGAAGCCTCCGCGCAGCAGAGCATACTACACAGAGGAGCTCGGAAAGTTGCCCCGTCCGAACCTCCAAGGTCTGGGAGAGCAGGACGACCAGCAGCCCTGGACCTGTCCGCAATGCGGCGAGGAGACGGCCAACACGAAAGCAGCCATAGCAGCACACAAGCGCGTTTGCCCCAGGAAAGCTGCAAGGCCGGGCCAGGCAAAGGCCAAGCCCCGAGCCAAGAAGAAGGCCAAAGCAGCAGCCAAAGCAACAACAACGACAGAAAGCGCATCGGCCAGCACCAGCTCAGCAGCGCGAGCAGGAGACGTGAAAAGAGGCGCATCAGATGACCTGCCAACCCCACCCGACAAAGCAGCCAGAGGAAACGAGGACGGCTCGCACGTCGTCGAGGGCGTGTTCTTCGAGAAACAGCAAGCTGCTCGCTGCGGACAGCACGCCCTGAACAACGTGTTAGGCTTCCAATGCTGTAGCGCAGAGGACATGCAGCATGCGGCGGAAATCTTTCTTTTCGAGAACCCCGATCTGAATGACAATCTGGACATGCACACAACACCAGACGGAGACTACTCCATCGAAGTGATGATGACGGCCTTGAGAGCGACGGCCATGGCACAGTACGGCCGCGTGTGCTGGGGCATGAGGCATCAGCGTGCCATGTGCGTCGCGGACCTGGAAGGCTGCCTGGGAGCAGTGCAGAACCACCAAGGCAGACACTGGGTTGCTTTGAGGCGCTCCGGCCAATCGTTTCTGTACCTGGACTCCCTAAGCCGAGACGCACACCCAAAGCGCCTCAGTGCGGAGGAAATCGAAGCGACACTGCTCGCACACCCAACCTATGCTGTGGAGGAACTCTGATGGACAGAAGCAGATGCCGCGTCGTGTCTTGGACAGTACAGAGGCTGGTTTCCAGCATTCGATAGCTCGGCCAGCAGACTGCAGGGTGGTTGTCAGACTACCCTTCATAGCACATGTACAGGAACGCATCCGTCGAACAGTTCGATGGATGCTGTCGCGCTGGTTTAGACTCGGGCGATGTACATATATTCACTCGTAAACGACGTGCCGGCGTCGTCCGGCAGAACTCACAGGCACAGCTGCCGAGACAATGCCCGTGTCAGTTGCGATCACATACCTGCACCAATCCGACCAAAAAGCCATCACTGTCTTCGGAAGCTCAGCCGCCGAATCATTCTCTGTTTTGCAAGCCACAACACACGGCGTGTGATAGTGCGCAAAGAAACAGCAAGATAGTTGCACAGGTGATGTCCAGTGCCTGGGCGTCACAGAGCCCGGACCCAAGTGAGAGTGTCAGTGTCTTTGCCCTGATGGCAAGTATTCGGATCGGATGCTGTCGGCAGCTGTAAGGAATCTCAAACGCCCAGTGACAGGACCGCGCATCCAGGCCGGCGTCCATCCCAAGCTCGAACAGCCGTGACCCCAGATGCACGATGGCAAAGCTCCAACCGCTCACGCCCAGGCTACACAGGCGCAATGTCGCGACAGTCGTCTCCAGGCCAGTGCGTCTTAGATGCTGCCATTAACTAACTGCCTACGACACCCAGTCGCGTTTGAAGTGGATCTTTGGAAGAGCACATGTGTTGCTGCCTGGCGTGTATAACCAATACACGGTGTGCATGTACATCATATATTCCACCGACGGGTGCAACCAGGCATGAAGCGTTGCATGCCCGAACCTGTTCTCATTCATGCAATGAACGTGTCCCTGGGCTCAAGAAACTCTGCAGACGTCCTGTGCGGGTCCCCCAAATCCAGGCCTAGTCCCAGGCCCCAAATCCAGGCTCCAGACCCGTCCCAAATCGAGGCCCCAGCCACCAAATCCAGCCTCCAGACCCAAATCCAAGCCCCAGACCCCAAATCCAGGCTCCAGACCCCAAATCCAGGCCCCAGGCCCCAAATCCAGGCTCCAGACCCCAAATCCAGGCCCAGTCCCAAATCCAAGCCCCAGGCCCCAAATCCAGGCTCCAGACCCCAAATCCAAAACATAGTTCCAAAAAAAAAAACTTTCGTTGAAAACTTTCGTCGAAAACGTTTCGTTGAAAACGTTTTTGGCACCCAAACCCTTAACAATTTCTATAAACCTAAAACCTAAACCCTAAACCTTTAAACCTAAACCCTAACCCTAAAACCTAAACCTTAACCCTAAAACCGAAAACCTAAACCCTAACCCTAAAACCTAAACCCTCAAGACAAGATAAATAGAAATTGTATGCCATGACGGTGCAGCTCCTGCTTGAATTGCAATATGACTTCTACAATAAGGCTCGAGGAAGCTTCGGTTTCACACCTCTACAAGGGGGCTCCAGGAAGCAAAGGAGGCTTCAGGAGGAAGAAGACTTCGGTTTCCTTCTACCACCCCAAGCTCCAAAACGCACTGTGTGTACGGGGGGTGTGCCCAGATTGTCACTTTTGTCGGGGTACACAAATTGGGAAAAGGACAAGACAGACTTGCGTGACAATCTGGAGGGCCGGCCCGTGTGTACATTTAGTCGCGCTTGTCTTTTGCGGAAACGTACAAGCAGCTCTAAATCCAGGATTTTGTGCATTTAGTCGTGCTTGTCCTTTTGCGGAAACGTACAAGCAGCTCTAAATCCAGGATTTTGTGCATTTAGTCGCGCTTGTCCTTTTCAGAAAAGGACAAGCAGCTCTAAATCCAGGAATTTGTAAATTTAGTCGCGCTTGTCCTTTTCGGAAAAGGACAAGCAGCTTTAAATCCAGGATTTTGTACATTTAATCCTGCTTGTCCTTTTCGGAAAAAGACAAGCAGCTCTAAATCCAGGATTTCGTGCATTTAGTCGCGCTTGTCCTTTTCGGAAAAGGACAAGCAGCTCTAAATCCAGGATTTTGTGCATTTAGTCGCGCCTGTCCTTTTCGGAAAAGGACAACCAGCTCTAAAATCGAGATTTTCCACGACCTCAACCTCTAACTCAGCCCAGCCATCCCAGCCAGCCCGGTCCAGCCCAGCCCAAATCCCCAAATCCAGACCCAGCCCCCCAGGCCCAGGCTTCTTGATAAACCAATTTCTCCAACCTCCAACCCAGCCCCAAAATCCAGGCCCAGCCCCAGACCCCAAATCCAGGCCCAGCCCCAAATCCAGGCCCCAGACCCCTCATCCAGGCCCAACCCCCACCCCAGGCCAGGCCCCAAATCCAGGCCAGCCCCAAATCCAAAACCCAGGCCCCAGACCCCAAATCCAGGCAGGAGAGCAGCTTCCGTTTCACCTCTACAAGAGGGCTCCAGGAGGCTTCCGTTTCACCTGTACAAGAGGGCTCCAGGAGGCTTCCATTTCACCTCTACAAGAGGGCTCCAGGAGGCTTCCGTTTCACCTCTACAAGAGGGCTCCAGGAGGCTTCCGTTTCACCTCTACAGAGGGCTCCAGGAGGCTTCCGTTTCACCTCTACAAGAGGGCTCCAGGAGGCTTCCGTTTCACCTCTACAAGAGGGCTCCAGGAGGCTTCCGTTTCACCTCTACAAGAGGGCTCCAGGAGGCTTCGGTTTCACCTCTACAAGAGGGCTCCAGGAGGCTTCGGTTTCACCTCTACAAGAGGGCTCCAGGAGGCTTCGGTTTCACCTCTACAAGAGGGCTCCAGGAGGCTTCGGTTTCACCTCTACAAGAGGGCTCCAGGAGGCTTCGGTTTCACCTCTACAAGAGGCTCCAGGAGGCTTCGGTTTCACCTCTACAAGAGGGCTCCAGGAGGCTTCGGTTTCACCTCTACAAGAGGGCTCCAGGAGGCTTCGGTTTCACCTCTACAAGAGGGTACCTCTAACAAGAGGGCTCAGGCTTCGTTTCACCTCTACAAGAGGAGCTCCAGAGGCTTCGTTTCACCTCTACAAGAGGGCTCCAGGACCTCTACAAAGGCTCCCAGGAGGCTTCCGTTTCACCTCTACAAAGGGCTCCAGACAGGCTTCCGTTTCACCTCTACAAGAGGCTCCAAGGCTCCAGGAGGCTTCCGTTCACTCTACAAGAGGGCTCCAGAGGCTTCCGTTTCACCTCTCCAAGAGGGCTCCAGGAGTCTTCGGCTTTTCGTCCTCTACAAGAGGGCCCAGGAGGCTTCCGTCACCTCTACATAGGGCTCCCAGGAGGCTTCCGTTTCACTTCTACAAGAGGGCTCCAAGAGGCTTCGGTTCACCGCTCAGAGGGCTCCAGGAAGTGCTTCCTTTCACTTCTACAAGAGGGCTCCCAGGAGGCTTCCGTTTCATTTCTACAAGAGGGCTCCAGGAGGCTTCCGTTTCACCTCTACAAGAGGGCTCCAGGAGGCTTCGGTTTCACCTCTACAAGAGGGCTCCAGGAGGCTTCCGTTTCACCTCTACAAGAGGGCTCCAGGGGGCTTCCGTTTCACCTCTACAAGAGGGCTCCAGGAGGCTTCGGTTTCACCTCTACAAGAGGGCTCCAGGAGGCTTCGGTTTCACCTCTACAAGAGGGCTCCAGGAGGCTTCCGTTTCACCTCTACAAGAGTGCTCCAGGAGGCTTCCGTTTCACTTCTACAAGAGGGCTCCAGGAGGCTTCGGTTTCACCTCTACAAGAGGGCTCCAGGAGGCTTCGGTTTCACCTCTACAAGAGGGCTCCAGGAGGCTTCGGTTTCACCTCTACAAGAGGGCTCCAGGAGGCTTCGGTTTCACCTCTACAAGGGGGCTCCAGGAGGCTTCGGTTTCACCTCTACAAGAGGGCTCCAGGAGGCTTCGGTTTCACCTCTACAAGAGGGCTCCAGGAGGCTTCGGTTTCACCTCTACAAGAGGGCTCCAGGAGGCTTCGGTTTCACCTGTACAAGAGGGCTCCAGGAGGCTTCGGGTTCACCTCTACAAGAGGGCTCCAGGAGGCTTCGGTTTCACCTCTACAAGAGGGCTCCAGGAGGCTTCGGGTTCACCTCTACAAGAGGGCTCCAGGGAGGCTTCGGTTTCACCTCTACAAGAGGGC
>CAJNDT010001269.1:0-54306 GCA_905221615.1 Symbiodinium sp. CCMP2592
ACTATTCACCATGTTTTCGCAGCACAATCACGAATATATCGTAATTATGATGAAGAAGACTTACCATACTTGTTCGCGGCGTCCCTGGCCGACACGATCAAAGATTCTGGGACGACTTCTTCGTTTCTTCTTATACCAATCAGCTTCAACTACGTAGACTATGTATTCTGGTCACTTATTCATGATAGAGGCTATTGATTGAGATCTTGTCATTCACTTCATCAGTCTTATATGCCAAAAATCTTTTCATACATGAACCCTGAACCCTAATTTCAACCCCTCCGTCCACCTCTCTCCCCAAGCTGTTCCTTAAATTCTACACCCAAACCTGCAGCGTACACACCACCAAAGCCCAACAGCATCTCCCCAAGCCCTGGCACTTTCGCCAACAAGTTAGCGGCCGAGGTCTGCTGAGAGCATCTGCGACCCTTTTGGCTGCCTGACCACTCACCACTGGAGAAGATTTCTTCGCCTTGGGTTCAGAAAGCTTCAGAAGGGCTTGTGCCGATGCTCAATCACCAGGGTTGCGTCGCAGGGTGTTAAAGGTTTCGTACGCGTCGGTGGGGTGGGGTCGAAGACTCGTACATAACAGCAGGCCTTTCAAGCCCGAAGTCGTGTTTTAAGTTCAAGCAATCAGTAGATATTGGGGCGTAGCCAAAATCTTGACATCAACCAGCCCAAATTCAAATCCAATCTCTAAAGCCCCAAGCACACCTGAATCCTAAATCCTTGGCCCTAAACCCCTCAATCCTAAATCACACCAAGAGCCAACAGCTTCCGACCCAATAAGTCCCGTATCCACGGCCTTGATTGAACCCATGAACCAATCAAACGCGATGCATCACAAAACCCACCAAAAGCACCGACCTGGTAGCCGAGCAATTGGTAGAAATCTCTCCTCCTCCCGGCAGGCAGTGTTTTTCTGATTGAACTATGTCGTATCATTGAGTTGTTTAATCAGGTGTTCCTGAACTTTTTTGCTTGTCAATCGTGCACGTGGAGCGGTTGTTCTGGGACTGCTTATATTCCAGGGACCAAGGAATGAGATTGGTAAATGTGATATAGGGGCCTTCTTAAGTTATAAACCCCCGCAGCCACAATGCGCCATCCGTGAAGGCATGGAAAGGTTCAGCTCAGAATGCACACGGCTTCAGGGGGCAGTAGCATTGCGAGTCTACAGGTCTTTTCTTTAAGGAGAGTTGCTGACAGTTCGATCGGTTCCTACAGTCATGCTGAAGATCCGAATCACACCATCGTGAACCGTAAACCCTACACCGGAGGCACGCCTTCCGTACATCTGTAAGGGACTTCGGCGGGGAAGACTCCAGATCCCGCAGCTGCGATGAGGAGCTGGCAGAACCTCTGCTTGGGCGACTGGGGAAATTAGGGATTGGACGAGTGCACCTGTCTCCGAAACAATGGTGGGCCTCTCATCATGTGCCCGGAAGACGGGCAGTGACCGCTCCAAGTCACTTTGAAGCACTTCGAAACATGTGATTCGAGCCGTTCACAACCGGTTCCTTCAATTCCGTGTTTGTCAAGCTCACTCTTAACTAACAGTCTTAACGCCGGCCTACAATGAGCAGTTTGGCCTACAATGAGCAGGTTTAAATCCCAGAACCACAAGAACCAAACAATTCACCAAAGGCTGTGTGCTCAAGGCTAACGGTCAAAGTCGCAAACCTTTGAAGCCCACCCCTTGTCCTTCCTTTTACGCAGTTTTAAACCGAGGGCACGCACTTAAACGGACAAATCCAGCGCGGACCTACAAATAAGCTGCTGGGCCAACGAACACAACGATTCCTACGTGAGCCCATGCTAGAACAACTTTCGAAGACTGAACCCACAAACCGCCAAAGCTCCAAAGATGAAGACATCTCCTGCAAACACCCTTCCTTCCAGCGTAGTTAGTTAGTTCATATGTACATACATATATATATATATATGTATATATATATATATATGGAGTAGTATGCGTATACGCATGTATATATGCCGGCACCCCCAAACCTCAAGTCTTTCATTCCACGAGCCAACCTTTTTGCTAACTTTCCGTCAGCAGCCCACGGCTGCATCGCTTGATAATAAGTACCCCTTACATTCTGGAACACACCTGGACCCCAATAGTATGTAGATAATTTACGTATGGAACTCTCTGACTCTCTAACCGTAGCAAGGGTACGTATAAACAGCCCTGCAAAGCCCCGGAAGACAAAGCCTGAAACCCCGCAAGACTCTCGAAGGAACAGTAGAAAGCTCAGTAAAAACCCTAAGCTGAACCCTAAACCCTAAACCTTAAGCCCGGATGCTCTTACTCTAACGGATAAATTTCTAAAGCGCATAGATGCATATTATCTCCGATTCCTCAGAAGGATAGTTGGCATCAAAGCTTCATTTTACTCGCATATTACAAATCACACCGTATGGCGTACGGCAGGATATCCACAAAAGCCCTCAACTCTCCTCAACAAGCAACAATCAAAGCGCTTGATAAAACTGTTCCTTGCCTCCCCGGACGACCCCGAACACCATGTAGTTTTCAGTTCGGCGTTCAGGGATAGAATAAGGGTGAAGGGTAGACGCAGAGGTATGCAGTTTCCATATTGGTTGGAGACCACATCGCAACGCTGTTACCCTTTAGTCTGGAAGGCTAATCCTGGTAGAGGCATTCTAGGTCCCCATGTAGTTTACGCGGAAATAAATAAACAAATCAAGAGAGACCGGAAAAACTCTGAGACGGCGCCAATGCGCGCTCCGACATAGCGCGCACGGCATCCTCAAAAAAAACCTTAAGCCCTAAAGCCGCAGGCCTAGGCCCGGACCCTGCTGAAAAAACCCTAAACAGCGCATACGAAACCCATCATTTTTGGAGCCCCCTCAATGGCAAACAACTCTAAACCCTCTGGAACTGTCTTCAAGCCCTAAAACCCTAAAGCCTCAACCTTAAGCCTTAAGCCTTTTTTTTGAGTCACGGCTTAAGGCTTAATGGGCTAATTCCTGTCTGAAAAACCTCCAAATCCCTATGAACACCGCGGTTCTTGGAGCCCCGAGCACCAAAACCCCAAGAACTTTTTTGGTGTCTCTCTCTCTCTCTCGAGCACGCAGTCTCCTGTCAGGCCCCAAATGATCCTAAAAGCCCTAAAACCTTAACAACCCTAACGTCTAGCCCTAACCCCCTAAAAGCGCTAGGACCTAAGCCCCCGTAAAGCCCCAGGTCCCTGGAGAGAACCCTGGCCTTCAGACTTTAGCCGGGAGCTCGTGGAGCGCAAGAGCGCGGCCGGGCTCAGGGACTCAGTCGTGCGTCCATGTTTAGGGAATTAAGGTTGGGGTTGAGGGCTTTCGGGTTTAGGGGTTCAGGGTCTCGGTGGTTGGGGTTTAGGTTTTGAAGGATTTTAAGGGCCTTGGATTGCTGGCTAGGGCTTTTGTGATGGGCTGTCGGAGCCTACTGATACCTACTGTTAATTACTAACCTGGGATGTATATTTATCGGACGCCATGCTTTCCATATTGATTATACAATCTGTTGGACAAGAGTCCCGGAGGTAAGGGTGACGGTCGAAGCGCTTGCCGCAGGTTCCCCAATAGGAAAAGGTATTTCCGTGAACAAAAATGCAAATATAAGAGCCAGGAGGGAAGCATACTGTCACCCTGTGGCCCCAAAACCGTCAGGGTTCTACAGAGACTACAGAACCGACTCCACGTTCAGGGTTGCAGGGTTGAGAAGACTAATTATCAAAGTCGCCTACGGAGTGCTCGTTCACATTATTGTTATTCTTGTTATTACTACCTCATTTTTATTGCTAACTATGAGAGGCTTGTATGGCTGTTACTAAGTACGATGACTATTGCTAGTACAGCAAAGGTTCAGGGTCTAGGGTTTGTGTGTGGTAACTAGTATTCGGGGCTCAGGGATGGTTCAAGAATATTCAAGCTTTCTTGCAATATGCAGCTACCCCAAGACCTTAAATCCCCACCGGTCTGGACCATTTAAGCCTCGCGCTCGTCGCAAGCCACCTGCAAGGGACAGGGTTGCTTCGTTTCCAGGCTTTGAGGCTTGAAGCGCTTAATGAAAAGGTCGGGGTATAAGCCTTTCCCTACTTCGCAAGGACAAGCCCGCGTAAGCCTTGAAGTTCATGTCTTCGGGGCTTGGGGCCTACGGCCAACGACTCCGGGTTTGGGAGTGTGCGGGTCTGTAAATTTCATGTCGGGGCTTCGTATGGGATGTAGCATGCTTTCGAGTTGTCTGTGCTGATTATCTCCTGCTTGACTTAGATTCCACCATGTCAAAAGGGTTTACGGTACTTGCAAAAGCAGGTAAAACCGGAACATCGAGCCGGAAGCCACGAACGTGCAACTGCGCGCCGAAGTTCACGACAGCCGACCAACAACTTTGCTCACATGTGTGTCCGAGACCATGATGGAAACCAAATATCAGACCAAGCAAAAGTGACTTATCAAAAATGGGAACGAACCTAAACTTCCCTATCTTCATAGTCCTATGTAAGCCAAAACTCTCACATCCCCCAACCCTGACCCAGTTTATGACAAGCAAAGCCCGTGAGCACTCCGGGGACCGTGCTCAGAGCGAAAGAAGAGAGGCGGCCCCGCGCGGGCCTTTGTGGTTTGGGGTTTAGGCTTCGTGTTCAGGAATGCATGGCTCTGGATTTTGGGGTTTAGGGTACAAATATACTATACTATACTATAATGCTGTACTATAGTACCACGGGGTCGTGACTTCCAAGTTCTTAGGGCCGTCTTCGATAACGAGGGTCCCCGATCCTCTTGCGAGTTCGAACAGGGGAAAGTTGTAGATGATAGAAATTGAAAACACGGTGGGACATAGACCTGCGGTGGACTTGAGGGCTGTGGCACGGTTTAGAGTTTAGGTTAGGGGTGTAGGGTTTAGGTACAAAGACAATCACCACATGACATAGAAATCGAGGACAGAAAGATCCAGCACCCGGAAATATTTGTCCTTCACCTGACGCCATCCAGATCCGGAAAGACAAGAGACGGCCGAAACCTTCAAAGACTACAACCTGCAGCCCAAAACCGTAGTAGAGCCACCGTAGAGCCTAAAGCCCTGAACCCCTAAGGAGGATTCCCCAAATGGATCTCGGCATTCGGCCGCGCAGGCGTCGACGTCTCCAATGCCTTTTCAGGATTTGGCATTGGAGGTTGCAAGAGCTCTATAAGATTCTAAAAGCTTTTTGGCTTGGGTGCAGGGTTTAGAGTGTTCTGTAGGCAGGCGCCGGTGCCACGTCTTGCTGGCGCCACACCGCCCGGTCGACAGGTCAACAATCTTCTATGCTACATCATACTACAGCATACTGCAGTATGCCATATAGCACACCATACCATATAATAGATAAACTATAGTGGGATCACCGAAGTGATCGTCTGCGCCGCCGGCTTGATCTACTCGCAAGAGTAAGCAGTCAAACAGCCCCGTTTCGTATGCTCGACTTCTGACAAGATGCGACAGGCTTCCAGCAGCAATCTCGCGATTTCGGTATGGCCGAAACCAAACGGCATCAGTCTGTTGTGGCGGTCGCAGCAAGAAGGGTTGCATTACGGAATGCAGAACGAATGAGGTTTGTCTGGTTGTGGTGAGTCATGATAAATTGACGAAACTTTGTGGCTTGGCCGACGATACATCTTGCAAGTTTCTTGTGGGCTGCCCCGTCGGCCAAACCACAAGCTTCCGTAAAGTTATCATGGAACACCACAACCATACGAACCTCATTGGCTCGCTTTCACCGGATTCGACTCGGCAATCTCCAGCTCCTAAGATTGACCGGATGGGTCATACGACATCAGCACGATGTGAAACCCGGCGGAGTCAAGCACGTCTCCGTTCTGCAGCAACTGCTGTGCCGCAACATACTGTTTCAAGCCCCGGATGTCCACGGCTGCACGTGCACGCAGTATCTGAACATCACCTGTAGCTGCACTGAGGACGCCCGCGACCTTGTCCAAAGAAGGCTCTGCCATTAAAAGCCTCTTGCAAGTGCGGTCTGTCGACAATCACCTGGCCCAACATGAGTGCCTGAAGCTCTTATCTGGCTTGTCCCCGTGGAGGCAACCCTGAGCCCTAAATTATCACCACCTGTGGCTGAGGTTGAGAAAAGAAGGTTCCGGAGCCAGGAGGCACGTCTAGCACAATTCTGCTGTAGCAGGCAGGGCTTCTGCCCAAAGGGTTTTGCAGGGTGCTCGGCTTTTTTCATCTGGGTTTCGTTTCTATATGGTTATCATCACGCAGCCACACGCCGCACCAGAATCAGGCAAGTAAGACCGTAAAAGTCTGTGGAAATGACACTGAACTCCAGGCTTTTGGGCCCTTCCTCGTCTTAGTTTCGGGTTTGGGTTTAGGGCTTTCGGGTGGGGGGTTTTCGGATGTCGTGCTCGAGCCAACTTCTGCTTGAAACAATGCCGCGTCTGTGTCGCCCCAAGATCCGGCCCTCGTGATGAACTTGCGACCGACTTGGTGGGCCCTCAATGGTCCCCTCGCAACAGTGGGCCGTAGAATCTTGCAGGTTAGGGCGTCGAGCACAAGCATTGCTAATGCTTCTGTTTCAGGTCTATATATACAGGATATTTTGAACCCTCAGCTACAGAATTCGGAGTGCAGTTGCGTGCTGCGCCAGAAACCCGGAGCCTTGAATCGTAAACCAGGAAACCCAAAATCTCCAACACCAACTTCTTCAACCCGCAGCATAGGCCTGAGGTCTGCATGCCTAACCCTGCAAAGTCAAAGCCCTGATTGCTAAGTCCTGAAACTTAAATCCAACACCCTCAAATCCAATCCTTCGGCCCAGACTTGTTAACCCTGGGAGCTGTGCACTAATCCTACACCATGCATCGCAAAGCCCTGCCAGCTGATCATTACATGACGAAGCCTAAGTCCGCAGACAGGTTGTGCGCGGAGATCTGACATGCTAATCTGCGAAACCCTAAACTCCAAACTTCTGAAGCCCTGACCCACATGCTAAACCGCAAGTCCCACATCATTCTGCACTTACAGTAGACAGGGCGATTGTCATGGGCTCCTGTTTCTTTCTTGGCTTCAAAGCAGGGAAACCCTGGCACAGCACAGGAAAACACGGCAAAGCGGAGGCCTTTATGGTTCTCGACCGAATCAAGCTATTCTTGTAGAACGCTGTAATACCAGATGTACCCCTACAAAACTTCTGTGCACCCTGTCCAACACCTATTTTACAACAGTTGTCCTTAGACTCCTTTCTAAAGTCCCAGGGCCTGCTGCATCGACTTCACAGTGCGGCGCAGCTCATCCCGCTCCAACAGCAAAGTCCTGCAGCGTCCCTAGAGGCGTTTGTCGTATCGCGTTTGGGAGCTACGGTATGGCTTGGTCTGTAGAGAACTGTAGAGCATTCTCGGGTTTGGTAGGTGGGGTTTAGGATTTGTCAACCCTAAATTGACCCTAAACCCGACACTACCTTCGAGAAGCGTTGAAAACCAGGGTTTCGACTTTGTAGGGACAACCAAGGTTTAAAACGTGTCTGTTTGGTCTGGGTAGGCGTCGGCAGTGAGCACGAATCCTAGCTGAGGGTCTGCAAAAACATCTATCGCCGTATCTCCCTGTTTGTCTGCCTGCATTCCCCTCCGCCTATCTCTCTACCTCTCGAACTATCTGTCCATCTCCGTAGATCTTTATCGTGCCTAGCTATGCCTATTTATCTCTATCCACCTATAAGCCTATAAACCAAAGTCCTGATCGGCCCCAATTCTCAATGCCGGGGCCGCAACACGCCCACGTCCCGAAAGTCCAAACCCTTGTGCCTGAAGTCGGCAACGCTGATGTCGCTCCAGACCTTGAGGCAGACTCCACTGTTTGTGTTTTCTGTAGCTACAGCTGGCTCGGGGGATGCGCCAAATCTGACTATACTTGACCATACACACGCAACTGCAACATCAGTCTGACATAGCCAGTACTGTACGGCAGTAGTTCGTCGCAGCGCGGTCGTGGTAAATCATCATGATGCTCATCATCGGCCGCTTCAACAAACCTGCAAGACGTTCCAGCGACTTCTTGATTCACTGGAACCCGACGGCCGAATGTAAGCTGAGTTGATGGCTCGAGACTCCCACAGCGACTCACCGCCGCTGAGGTCCTGCAGGCGCAGAAAAGGCTTACTCTTCGTTTCTCACTAGCATTGTCCACTTACTTCCATTATTCAGCTTCAATACGGAAACCCTAGACCTAGGTCGGCCAAAGAGTACTGCTCAACCACCTAGTACTAGATCTGCTCCTGGGAGCCATAAGCGCAACAACCAACAAGGTCAAGCGGGCTTAGGATGGTTTAGGGTCTGACTTGAATTGCAAAGCTCCAGAGCAAATGACAAACAAGGCAGAAATTCTGCTCGAACAAGCACAACCGCTCCACAGAACCCTGAAATACAAAACACAAAGCTCAACAACCCGAAGCCGGCAATCGAAAAGTAGATAGCTACTCTCAGCCGTTTTCCGTGCATCGCTAGATACAGTCCGTAAATAAAAAGAAATATATATATATGTATATAAGCAAATATAGTGCTTCTACATTCGGCTTATCCACACCTCCGCGTTACTCGGCAGCCATCCAACTCCGTCCGCCTCGAGAGTGGTCTCACTCGTATCCTCGGCATCTGCCCCTGCAAAAGCTCCAACACTTCACAGCTTGAAGCACTGAACACTTAAGGGCCTCTGGGTTGGGGCTTTTGTACCGTGAGCCGCTCAGCCGGTGGCCATGAAGAGAAGCCGTAAACCTGACCGAACCCGAAGCCCTAAACTCAAAAACCTGGTGACTTCGACGTCGGAGTTTGAGTTTTGGAGCCCGATTGATGTCTTGTGTTGCTTTCCTCCCACGCGCAGCTTAAGTTCTGAGGGGTCTTCGCGTTTCGATAGGGACTACCTCCTCGACTGTAGCCTTACCTACGGACGTGGCTGCGCGACTGCAATGACAGCAGCAAGACCAGTAACAACAACAGTTGTTATGCTCTTCAGGCTGGTATTGCTGAAGTTTTGCAGTTACTTTCACGCTGTAAGTACAGGATCTACGGAAATATACGCAAAAACACGGACAACAACCATGCTCTAAGCGCAGGGTGGCACGATGAATGCGTCAGCGGTGCCAAACTTGTTTCATGAAGATGGCTACGAAACCCATCGCGATCACGACCACCACGCCAGCCAGAGCCATGTCCACTGCAACCCCGAGGACTGCGACACCGCCGCCACCATCATCATCATGGCGAAAGCAATGGCCGGAAGTGATGAACAACAAGGAAATTACAAGTCAACACAATCTCTTCAATCGCGGTCAAAAAAGGACAAAGCTTGAATCACACGATGGTCACGGGGAAACCTCAAAGATTGAAATGCCTGGTTGGGGTCTCCAGCTTAGCTCAAGCCCTAAACTCCTACAGCCTTTAACCCTGTTTTGCTGCCTCAAACTCTGGGCTCAAAGTCGAAGATCCCACCCAGAAACACTGCCTCCAGTAAAATGCTTTTGCAGCGTCGTTAAGGAATCGAAGATCGCCGGCAGGCGGTCCTCACGGCTTTCCATTAGGCTTTCGGGCTATCTACAGCTTTCAGGGCTTGGGCTTTGGCCCCTTAGCGCCTTTGAAGCGCTCAGGTCTAAACCAACTCGCCCCCAGCCCCAATGGCGGCTTCCAGGCACTGGGTCAACAGCTGTCGAAAAAATCAGCCCCCAAGCAAGGTCCTTCCAGAAGTGCTCTACCTCCCAGAGGAGCAAGCAGATGGGAGAACGGGATGGGTCATCTTAAAGTTCAAAGCCATCAGGTTTAGAGTTTAGGGTTTGCAGCTTGAAACTACGGTTTGGGGCCAAACCTTCAAGGGATTTCGGGTTGGGGTTCAATCCAAATCCCTCATGGGATAGAACTTAGAAGGTTCAGCTGCTAGGTCTTTGAAGGTTTCAGCTGCAAGGTTTTCTGGGGGGCTCTTACTATTACAAGTCCGTTTGGGGTGGGGCGGGGTTCATGATCTTGAGGATGTTACTGTTGTTGCTCCTGCCTTGACACTTTATGTCGGTGTGAACACTTGCGACCCAGTACGAAGCCTACGGCATTCCATTTGGAAGAATCTTACAATGAGGCCAGCGACCCGAGCCAGCAACTTGCTCTTCGTCGTATTGCTTGCTTCTGGGGTTTGGGGGCAGGCGTGTTTGCCGTTTCCGGCGTTAGTAGCGTCTCAAGATTTAGTGCTGTCGAAGCAATCATGGTTGCTCGTTGTTGCTTTCAGCTATGTACTAGTGCCACTGGAATGGCACTCACTGTTAATTCGCGTGTTATGATCACTCTCTGCATTTCGAAAGTATTGTGTTGCGGTGCAGCATTTACGAGTGCTACGACTGACGAGGGCAAAGAAGACCACACGAGGGTTGACAAAAACAACAGGAATAAATCAATGGCAGAGGTAGCAGACACGGCAGAAACAAAAAACTACTGCCACGATCACCTATGCAACATATTGCAACCATGACCGTCGTATCAGCGGAACTTAGCTTAAGCTGGGACGCAAGATATAAATTCCTCGTCATGACTGTGGTCGCTCTGAAGTTGGCTCCTTAACTCCTCCAGGCTCCCGAGATGCCTGCAGGTTGGATCATGCAAACCGTGTCGCTTGCATGTGCTTAGGGGTTCCTGAGCTCAACCTTTCTTTGGCCGGAGATTCCTTTCAAGTATTGAAATGAGCACTACCATCATCTCGTGACATTGTGAATATTTGAGAGACCATCTTCACTGAAATGGGTTGCATGGTTCTTAAGGAAGCAAAGTTTATGAGTTGCTGCCTCGCCTGTTTAAATGCTCTTTCGCGTCCCAGTATGGCGAGTCTAGGAGCAGCTGTCAATACTCCCACTCACCCAGCACGTCTTACGTGCCTTGGGAACAACGAGGGGCCAGACGTTGACGACCCTCTCAAAATTCAACAACACACGGCACACCATGTCATCACTTCCCGTTCTGGCGTTGGATATAGCAGGCGATATGCATGAAGAAGGAAATGGGAAGCAAGAAGGACTCCACAATGTACGACACATTGAAGAAGCCACCAGCATCCACCTTGGCCCACTGCGGGTCATAGAAGTTGAACTGCAGGTTGCCATAGAGGCCGACGCCGAAGAAGAGCATGGAGAGGAATGCAAGCCTGGATTCTACTTTTGGGTGTCCCAAAAGTGTTAATGAACAGCTACCTGAAGAGCAAGCAAGCACCGCACGGGAAAAAAATCAAGCTTCCCAAAACTGTCACCATAGAAGCTCGTTGGAGCTGAAAGCCTTGAGGTTTCCAATCACATGGCTCGTGTACTTGCCCTCCTTGATCATGGGAGTGCCCGGGTAGTCGGGAAGCCATCCCTGCAGCTTGTCCGGGTGCCTTGCTCTAAGGGTCAAAACAGGCGCCATGGTCGTCAGAATGCGGCTTTGAGGGGGGAAAAAGTCTAATCAAGAAGGGTAATTAGTATATTATATTATCTGGAACCCTCAGGAACAGGACCAGGCTTACTAGTGATTGTCCGGGCCGGGTGCCAGTAGAGAGGGCCCTTCAAGTACTCCGACGTGTACTGCAAGTAGACCTGCTCGAAGAGACGCTGATCCGCGACCGTCTCTACGTATTTCTTCTCCGCCGGCTTCGTCTCGGCCTTGCATGCAGCACGGGCACGGAAAGCCACTGCGAGTCCGGCGTGGGCTCCGACAGCCAGGCCAGCTGCTGCGAGTCCCCAGCCGGCAGCCATGGACGGCGCCGCCCCGGCCGCAGCTGCGGCCTTGGGTGCCGCACCGAGCGGCGCAGGGCGCGCCGACGGCGACACGAAGGCCTCGCACGCAATGCTGGCCAGGCATGCAGCCGCGACGAGTGCGACGGCTGTCCTGAGCTGGCTCATGGCGCTCTGCGTGAGGATGGGGCGCCCTTAGCTGACAGACTCACCGTGGGCCGCTTGAACAACCAACGGCCGTGGCATCGGCTTTTTGGCCTGAAGGCCAAATCATCACGAAAGCGTCACACCCTCACTGTCCTCAGCCCCCCAAAACCCTGTTGCTCAATCCCCCGTAAACCCTGAACCCACCGCAAACGAAGCTGTCGGCTAAAGTGACGCAGCCTCCCAGATTCCGGCCAAGCTCGCAGGGGGAGGATCTCCTTCCCAAACGGTTAGGCATTCTAGTTTGGAGATTTCGGCTTTTTTTTCCCACCCGCCCAGCTGACTTAGGGCTGAGGGTAGAGGTTCCGGTGGTCGGTTGTCTTAGGATTTGGGCTTCGAGAGTGCTCGAGACTTGGGCTATAGAGCTTCAGCTTTCGGGGCTTTGGGGGTTTGAGATTTATTCTTTCTGTTTGTTGGGGTCTAAAAAACTTGGCTGAGGGCTTGACAATGTGTTCGGCCCTCTTACGCATCTGATAGCCAGAGCCCTCCCCATCGAGATCTGAACGGTCTATGCTGATGAAACCTGGAAGTAAGCTTGTGCAAGGTGCGAACTGGCTTGACAACTACGTCCTGGTAGCCGGCCAATCGGTTATCATGGCGCTAAGCTGCTAAGTGCCTTCTACGATTCTAGAGGCCATACGATGTTTATTACGACCGTTCGATACTACGGACCCTTTCACTGCGCATGTTCTGCTTGCTGCCGAGACGCCAAGACAATAGCAGCTTCGAGGGATCTTCGGCAGTCTCCGAATGTCTTGTTTGTGAGTGGCTGAGGTATTCTCTTCCCCCCAGGGTTTAAGATTCGTGGCTTGGAAACCCGAAACCCTGAACCCCAGGTTTAGGGTTTATGCTCGTGCGTTGCCAACCCTAAACTCGAAGCCAGGTCCTCAACACGCGCCCCTATCCCCTTTGGCCTGGCGAAGCATCTGGATCCGATCGCCGGGCAACTACACAGACCTCCACGAAAGGTTTCGACTCGCACGCTCGCTCGAAGCAGGCACGGCTTCCAAAGTCGGATGGTGTGAGAAAGCGACTAAACTTTCTGAACCCTGGAGGCAGAACCGTAGACCGTGCGAGTTCTTCTGTCACAAGCCGGGGCTCTGTCGTCTTGCAATATCGCGCCAAGGTTCGTACGGCGTTTCAATTGATATACAAGGAGTCAGGATTGTGGTGGAAAGCCCGCAAACCTGAATCTTGGAGTCCGTTGCAAAGGACCCCTATCGAACGCTTACAACATCCGGAAAGGAACCAAACAAATCAAGAGGCTTGCCAAACTGAACAAACCTCGATGCGCCTCCGGCAGGCCTTGCGCATTGAAGAGTACGGACAACTCGAACCTGGCAACGACACGTGGATTGGGCTCTTGTCAAGGAAAGCAACTTAAGTCGAAGCTATCATGCTAGCAGATAATGTACTGATGATCTACCCTGCACCGAAATTGGTAACTTTGACTTAGCTGATCCGCAAAAGGCCGGTTTCGACATCAGGATCTCGAGACGAGGGCGAAAGGCTTCCGGCGTGGGGCTTTACGCCTCTGAGGACTTGCGGTCAGCTTGCGGTTGAGCGAGGCTTGATTCGTGCACGGCAGGGTTTAAGGATACGGGTCACGGGAGGGATGGGGCGTAATCAGCTGAGGGTTGAGTACTGACCAAAAGTTTAGGAGGGTTCTGTGATTTCAGGGTTACGGGGCTGCATGTATACACACCTATATATGTGTACATATATATATATATATGTATGTATATGTATATACATATATATATATATATAGATATAGCCTGCACTTTGGCGGCCTCGTCCAGTCCGGTTGCAGGTTTCGTGAAACGCATATGCTTGGATTTTTGCCACCGTTTATGGAAGCTTGGGGCACCGTCTCAGGAACTGCGAATTGTGCTGGACTACCGATCCCAAAATTCATGCTGCTCACGGAAAGGCCTTTCAGACTGAAACATCTGTACCGCGGACCGCTCATGCTCTACATGTTGCTGTAGATGTTAAGTGTTTTTGCTCAGAAACTGTCTAGTTTCTAGGTCAAGGGCCGCTCTTGCAGAGTAGCGGGGTACCTCAAAGTGTCGCTTACCCTACGCATGCTCGCAAAGTAATTTCTACTCCGTTTTCAACAGAAAATATTTTTTGGTTCCGGGGGAGGCCCCAGAGCTCATATGTGTGAGGAGTCTATGTGCAAAAGGGTGGGGCGCGGGTGCTGAGTATTGCAGCATGTTCAAGCTAGTGGGCCCGGCGTAGTATGTATACATGCGCATACACATTCACACATGCTTGTATGTACATTAAATTCATGTTCGGGCTTCGGACTTCTTAAACTTCCTGTCGCAAGAGAGCAGACGTTGGGGTTTGTTGAATGACTGCTTTCGACAGCACCGATGTTAGAAACACTACAGCGTTGTCTGCAGACCACAAAATTCGAACGTTGTTTGGACCACGAAGCGGAACAGGCCGAGACATGCTTCAGCGGTTGGGGTTTCGAGACCCCGGCTCAGGGTGCAAGGAGTGCTGGCTGGGTGCACTGTAGCAGAACCCACTAGGAGTATTTTTCAAACTAAGGCTTTAATGTTCAACAGGTAGGGTTTCGGATCCTGCTGAAATTCTAAGTGTCGTTGGCTCCAGCCCGTAAACCTCCTCTTTGGCACCCTACACATATCCCCACAGTACCAAGAACGCATATCTAGTTCATAGTCAGAGGGCCCATCAAAAGGTATACCCTGAACATCCCTGAATCCTAGCGGTCCTAGCCCGATCGTTCGCCTGAAGGCTTTTGCTATCGGGCACCCCAAAACTTCCGAGGATACCGCGAGTCCGCCTCCGGACGCCGTCGGTGATGGAAGAGGGCAGCATCTGAAGGACACCGTTAGCCATCTCCTGGGCAACTGCCCCGCGTGCTTTGGACTATCTTATGCGCCCTACGTCCGAAAGAAATCGTACACCCCTACAGCCAATACCTGCTTCAACCAGTACCCGGCACCAAGGGCGTGTTTGAAGGGACCGTGGTAGCTTTGGGAAAACCGTACAAGCACAGCTCTGAAGATGGGCACAATGTCCTTGTTGGAAGTACTTCCGAGAAGGAACACACTGAAAGTTGTAACAGGAAAACACACAAGCAGCCCGACATGATAGCAATATGCACCAGACCAGCCGAAATAGCACCGGAAGCATGAGAACTAGTGAAATCTACAGCAATGGCTACAGCCTCGGCCGCCTCGGCCATAACCAGCAAGACGAAACAGTACCCTTTTCGAACGAGGTCTCTCTGAAGTGCTTCCAGCAATTGAATTCCATCAATCTCTCTCTAGCTTTTCAAGAGAGGCAAAGGCGGCAAAGGCAAACATGTCTAATTACACAGCTGTGTATTGCTGCCCAGCGGGATCATTCATGAGCTGCGCGCTGCAACCTGCTCAAGCGTGTCTGCCTCCTCAGGGCCTTCTGTGTTCTCCTAGCGTTGGCATTCGCTTCCTTTAAGACCTGTAGAGACGCCACACCACCACCTGTTTGTTCAACGGACGTGTTTGAAGGAAGCTGAAGGCAAGAGCGAGTGGAAGAACCATCGTTGTAAACATTGCCGACCAGTGGAGAGGATTCACATCTTTGCCCACCTTCATATATCGACACTTGAAACCCTAAACCCTAAAACCCTATAAAACCCTAAACCATAAACCCTTCGGCCAAGCCACGCAAGCTTCCGAAGCTCTTTTGGCCTGCAGCTCTTTGCGGAAGATCGAAGGATTCAGTTCTGCACTCGCGCAAGAGCTTGGTACAGGGATCGAAACGATATATTATCGAAAAGCTATCCGAAGGAACCCACAGGAATAGTGTTGAATTAGTGTTGGTAAGTATTCAAGCTGCTAGGTTAAAGGAAAAGTCTCGGCTTAGGGGTCATTTGGATAGCCAGGCTTGCTGTTCTTCCCTGTTGGGCCATGAGTCTTGTGGTTCAGTGTTAGAGTCTTACTTTATAGGTTCAAGTCTTATCGCTTGGTGGCGTAGGGTTTAGGGCTTCTGGGCTGCAGGTTCAGAGTTGAGGCTTGGGGCTTAGTTTAGGGCTTCAGCGTTGGCGTTTTTGTTTCGGGTTTAGGGCTTCTGGTTTCTGGCTTGAGGTACCAGGTCCGCCGGTTCATGGGTACTTGTTTGACTCTTCCCCATGGGGACACTTATCCCATACTTGGGTTCTTTATTCTCCGAACCATATCGAATTTTAGGGCTCCTTGAATTAGGACGGGGATATCCCATGTACATGCCTTTGAATATATTTCCCATTGGGACAAGACGCTTCTGCTGATGTTCCTTTCTGGGTTAGGGCTTTTCAGATCAGTATCAACCACAAAAATCTACTCTGAATAACACCGGGGCCTCAAGACAATAGTGATATATGTTTTAATGTACAGTTATAAGAAGGACTATTCAAGCTTCTACATTATTGAAACAGTGCAACCCTTTATGCGATAAACTCTAAACCCTGACCCCACAAAATCCACAAAGCGCTGTATGCTCACAACAAGCCAGTGGCTGCATGCTGAACACCGAAGAACGGCAAAGCCAAAAGGACATGCAACCGACAATAATCATGAATTCAAACGGCACTAGCAGTTTTAAATACTGACACGCATCCGCTAAACCCTAAACCCTAAAAAACGACTAGAAACCTTGACTTCAAGGTTGAAAGCCTGCAGCCCCATATCTGCGTCTCTCACCCGACATCGCACTACTCGCCTTCCATGCTTCCCACTGGCAGGATATTGAAATTGTGGGTTTAGATTTCTGGGGTTCAAGGTATTCTTTGTAGGGTTTGGGAATCTACAATGGAAGGGTGGAAGGTCGCAGATTCTATGGTTCCAGCGTCTCAGGATGTAAGGATTTAGGTTTGAAGGGTTCATCGGATTTTGTAGGGCGTTGGAGATATCCCCAGCCATCCTACAGCCCCAATCCCAAGGCAGTGAACTCTGAGGGCCCTAAGGGTTAGTTTTTCACCCAAACCCCGAAACGTCGGCCAAGAGCCCTAGGCCCTTGTTGCTATTGGACTCAAGTCTAGCCAGTCTACGACCTGCTAGGCCCTAAACCCGAAACCCTGGCCCAAACGACCCCTTCTGAGTTTTTACCTGGTCAAACCGTCGAAAAATGTAGGGGTTCCAGATTTATTTCTTTGGGGCTTAGCATGCCTGCCGCAGCAGTTTGTTGGCGGCGTCGTCGCCGAAATCGCTCTGTACAAGCATCATGGCCTGAGCCACGCAGGGCTTTGGCTCAGAGGCTGCCCCTAAGATGTAAGCGGTACGAGTTGATATCTAAAGCTTTTGGATTCCGTGTCAGGTTCAGGGTTTAGCACTCGTACCATGGAAGGACCCTTCTTAAAGTTGACTTTTTGCCTCCTGACCCTCAACCCTAAACCCTGCCCCCCCCCCCCCCACTCCCCCCCCCCCCCGCAAGCCGGGCCGGGCCTTTTGAACGCCATTCTCCCATTCCGGGTCCACCTGCGCCGACGCGGAGATCTCCTTCAGGGTTGGAACGAAGAACAAAAGAACCATGTATGTAGTATCTGAGGTTTCAGGGCTCAAGGCTTAAAGTTTCGGCCTTCAAACTGTAGGCAAGTACATAAATGGAAACTAACTACATGCTAGGTGCCGCAAGTTGCTCTTTCTCAGGGCTTTAAGACTGTTGATTGGCTTTAAGCTGGCTTAGGCATGTGGGTCTCGGGATTAGGGTTGAAGGAGTGCAGGGTTGGGACGTATGGCCGATAGAGTGAGACTGAGGGTTTAGAATGTGGGTTCAGGCGCTAAGGCTCGGGTTGGGCATGCGGCGGCTTTGTGATCTCAGGCTTTCTGTCTAAGGTTTGAAGGTTTCTGCGGATTTGCGATCTCAGCAACATGGCGACCGGTGTTACTGTCGCTGTCACAGACAACCTTGAGCTTTCCACGCAGCCTCAACTCCCATCGAAACCCCCTAAGCCCGATTTTGAAGATGAGAGAGAGAGAAAGGCAGAGAGAGAGAGAGAGAGAGACTGCTAAACCCTAAACTCCGCTTAACCCCAAACCATAAACACTGATTACCGGACAATAACCCTGTTGAAACAACTCGTTACCAGCTCCTCGAGTGCCCGCTCGAAGTCGACCGCATCATCCTGCTTTCTGCTAGTGGGTTTGTATAGTTATATGATATCACATAAATACTGAATAAACAAACAATTAAGCAAATATATACATATATACATATATATACATATGTAGATATGCTATGTTTACTATTGTCATATTCCAGTCGGTCTTACTGTG
The DNA here is from genome assembly GCA_905221615.1 of Symbiodinium sp. CCMP2592. NCBI lineage: Eukaryota > Dinophyceae > Suessiales > Symbiodiniaceae > Symbiodinium > Symbiodinium sp. CCMP2592. Next base: position 18,206 of record CAJNDT010001269.1, read on the forward strand.
CGATACTGTACTCTACCATAATGCGCATAGCATAGTATAATCTGATCAGAGAATCAAGCCCGGAAACGGCATCCTTCGTGGTTTCGGAATTACCTCAATAGTTAGGGTAAGGCATGGTAAAGCCTAGAGTCCTAGAGGATAATGATGGTGGGGGTGTAGTTGTGGTGTAAAATCCCTTCTGTTACCCTAAAGCCCCCAACCGCTGAGCCATTGACCCTAAACTCCAGGCAGGCCCCAAACCCTTCCTTGCATATAAACCTTACAGAAGCCCTCAACCAGCCTGGGTGGTGGCGGCCAAGGGGACCTGCAGCAGCTCGCGGCTCGATGACACAGAAATGCATTCTGGGGTTGGGGAGGATTCTTGCGGATTCAGTCTTTGCGGCTTGGGGTCTTAGGATTTCGGTGGCAAACCGACAGGACCCCCACATCGACCCGCAGGAGCGATACAAACTGCGCCCATTCATCCCCGTGGAGAAGTGTAGGGTTTAGGAGGAGCTACGTGCCATGCACCAACAAAGCCTCCTTGCCAGCGCAACTCCACTCAAACCTGAACCCTTCCATCATCGACCTCGACATTCGCTGATCTGGCCTGCACCCTGAAGATGTAGGCGCGGCCAATGGCAAGCCTGACTTCCGCAAGGAAGCTTCTGCTTCTGCAGATCATTCAATTCGGAACCCCATGAACTTGACGCTCGGACCCTACTAGAGTCATACTGCCTCGAACAAGGAGTAATACAGAGTCGTAATACTAGTAGCATTCCAAAGAGTTCTGGCGGGAGTAGCAGTCAGCGGTCGTTTGCAGTTTGGGGGGGCGTCCTTTAGGGCCCAGTCTCAAAAATGAGGAGCCCAAAGCATCGAATCCTGATAAAGATCCTAGGCCTGAATCCTCTACCGTAACGCTAAGAAGAACCCAAGTGCTCTCCGGCAGGGGACCGCTCACTGACCGCAGAACCCGGCACTGAAGTGGAAAGCCCTCCATTCCCGGAACGTCTGTGAAGCTCACAGGCTCAGGGTGGTTCCCGTCTGCTTAAAGACCCCCAGTGGAAATCCATCAGCTGCGTGAAACTGGACATAACGGATAAAACTCAGCAAACCTGCACAATCCCAAAGCGCAGTACCCGCAAAGGCCCGACACTCTCAACTCTTTTGACGATAAGCCTTCCTGCTGGGTAGGTATATGGGAGCCCCCGAACCCCAATGACAGTGAAACACCGAAACCAAGAAGCTCATGGCCCCCAGAAACTGCTAGACCGTTCCTTGTGGACACCGAATATAACAACTAGAACAGAACCCTATTCTAATGGTCAAGGCTCCTGTATTCAACAAAGAGTGCAGACGCACGATAAACCCCCTACTCCGCTCATCCATACACTACTTCCCTCAGAAACAGAGCCGAGGCTACCCTATAAACCCTAAACCCTAGACGGCCCTAGACCCCCTAAACCCGAAATCCGTAACCCTGGCGTAGGAGCCTGTCGCCGTCTCGGAGGGTTTGGCCGGTCTGGCTTCGGAGATGGGGCGTGAAAAGGGTTCCTTTTCTGGGCTCCTTTGAAGTGTTCGTTTTGAGGGTTCCTTTTAAGGGCTCCTTTTGAGGGTTCTTTTAAAAAAATCAACCATGAAAAGAAGAACGGTTCTTTTCATCACAAATGCCTTATAACCTGTAAGGAATATTCCGAGAGCAAAGATTTCTGTATAAATAGTTGAATTAAGAAATATGTCCCACATCATTCATAATACAAAGCCTTACATATGCAAGTCGAGCTTACATTTTCATACCTTATCTCCTAAGCCTCTACTCTTCTGGATTCTAGATGTCAACGAATCAGAGCAAGTGCCAAGACAACTTGATTCTAAACACGATCACAAGAGGGGGCAAGTAATGAACAGTCCTTCATAAGCTCAGCAAAGGTAAGTAGCGGGTACTGGGGCTGTCTGGAAATGACCATAGTGTTCCTACGGTCCTAAGGACTAAACCTAAACCCTATACGCAAAACTCCCTAAATCCCTAAACCCGTCGGACACCGCGATCCTCAAGCTCGTCAGGCTAATGTAGGCCTGTAGCCCCAGCCCTACAGAAAAGTAGGTTATGACCGCCCTTGAAGGGTCAAACCCTGAAAATGACTGGTTTTTGGATCTCCAGGGAAGCCTGAGCTCTGAAATAATTACCAACAGCATTCTTTGGGGCTCCTGTTTGTACTTACTAAATTTACACCAAAACCTCTTTATTGCTATTAACGTCACACACGCGTCTGATATGTCTCATGCATGCGCAGCCTCTGACACTCTGCATCCGTTCACCTTGGAGCCACAACAGTACACAACTAGCAGCGAGAAGTAGCATAGCATCTGTCAAGCAGCAAGAATGATGCAGTGGAACCTGATACCAAGTACTAACGTGCGGCCCAAGGCAAAGACACGGCAACTGAGTGTGTTCCGGCAAGAAAGGCAATGTGTAGCAAACCGATCAGCCTCACAACATGCCATTGGATGTCGCACGACTCAAGCTGCCGCTTGACAACCCCATAGTCAGGACACCTCGCGATGCACAAATACAGTGTCATAGCGAATTGGCCTCACATTTAACATCATATAGCAGAACCTCATAACTAATCCAGGCCGACGGAGCACACCGTGTGACCTAACCTAAGGATACCCAAAGCCTAGAATGCCCAGTGCATATCAGCTACATTGTCTAAGTAGACATGTAGTGTGCGGCATGAGCTGAAGCTGTCCGGCCCGTGCTTGCCTCCTACAGTGTCGAATGGTAAGAACCCATGGCGCAGAATGTCGACGCGAAAGTTTTGGCACGACAGCGCTTCATGCTTCTGGTCGACCGAATGTGCGGGCTAGAGCTCCATTCTGCAACGCACTCCTGTGCTGCACTGTATGATGATTAAAACTACTAGCTGGTTGTATACAGCAGTATAAAATAATATTGTCTTATATGTTGATCTACTATAACTCTCTCTCTATATTTATCTGTATATGTATATATATATATATATTTATCATTATAGTAGAGTCAGAAGCTTTGCAGGCAAGCGACACGAACCAGACCTGCACCCAGGGGTCTCACAGAGAGCTCGGCCTCATGAAACAGGCTTTCAAGTTAGGGCTTCGGGCTTTTTTTGGGCGGGGTTTATGGTTTAAGGCTTAGGGTTCTTTGGGGGTTTAGGGTTAGGAGTTTAGGTGAGCAGTTCGGTTTCCTTAAGCCCTGAATCCTCAAAACTACGTCCTTAACACCCTACTGCCCCAAAGCCTCCAAACGTAAACTCCCTCAACTTGTCTGGCCTTGTACACGAATGAAGTTTCGTGGGCCTAAAGGCTTTCGGGGTCTCAGGGTTTAAGGCTTTAAGGCTGTTTGGGCTTCCGCGTGCCGTGTCTCGAGGACCCGCTTGGCAGGTTAGATGTGGCTGCCTTGACTCTCGCCATCGACAAGGTAGCATCAAGAGCGCAAGGCGATAAAAGTTCAGCTGGCTTTAGGGCTTGCGGTTCAGGACGTCGTGGCTGTAGGGTTTTAGGATGTTTTTGGGGTTTAGTGCTTTCAGGTTTAGGAGCCTGACAGTGCTGTGGCATCCAGGTCTCTGGCGATGGCGCCGGATCCACTCCCAGGGGTTTCATGCTTTAGTGGGGGACATAAAAATCGGGCTTCAGACAGCTGGGGGTTGTGCCTCCTGCATTGTTTGACGATGTCCGTTACCGCTAGGGTGTAGGATTTATGGCAAGGCCAAGCTTATTATCACGAACACTAAATGGGTCTTCAAAACGCACGAAAACAGCCTTATGCAACCATCTAGAAAGCTTATCATAGAAAGCCTTGTAAGCTTCTACAGCCTTATAGAAGCCCTTCTACAACCACATCTTATAAGCGCGAACCGGCAAGCCGAGGCCCAGGCATTATCGACATTGTCCACTGCACACACCTGGGAACAGGCAAAAGGGCAAAAGTCTCCAAAGCCCGGATTCAAACCACACCCTTGGTTTATTACTTACTGCCCCAGTTCCTAAAGAGACAGCCCAGACCCTAAACCCTAACTCTAAGTCAGCTGTACAAAGCTTCCTTGCTCTGCAAGATTCAGCATTATATTTGCAGGGGGCTTTAGAACCCCTTTTGCATTGTTCCCGTCTTGACAATTTACGAACTCAGCAGTTAAGGACGAACAGGACAATGCTTGGAGTGATTGTTCAGCTACTTAGGGCTACTTCGCCCGCTCTTACAACTCGGACTTGCCAGAGGAGGTCTCATGGTCTCTCGCGAGACCTCCTCTGACTGCTCAAACTGCAGGTTTGGAAGGGGAAGGGGCTTGAGGGGCCACTGCAGTATGACTTATGATATGGCTGCAGGGCTGAATTACCTAGGGCGTCTAGGGTTTGATTTTACAGTGTACTCTAGTCTGACTCAAACACGTTTCGAGCCATAGCATGCGAGCCCATGCATAGAACAAAGAGCGGATGTGAGCAGGATGCTGATCTCGAAAGGACTCTTGAAACGCCCGATTCGAGAGCAGATGTGCTCCATCAGGCTTTTCGTGGCCGTTGTACGCCGACAGGATTGGGGTCAATTTGGGGACTCATGTGAAGTAAGTCAGTACATCTACTATGCAACTGACTAACCCAGCCAACCAGTTCATACCACAGCATGATGCCGCAATCACCATCAACCCTGCCCCACCTATCCTGAATCCTTCCCTACTTGGATCCCAACTACCACTCACCAGAGTTCCAATGCTGGTTAGTTTAACTCCCAAACGCAGGACGGTTGAGAGGTTTAAGGCCTATGTATAGACTACATTGGTACAGGCCTTAGAGTTATAAGCGGATTCCAAAAACTCAAGGAGCCCTGGCCTCAGGTCCCACATTCAGGCCCGACAGCATGACCTGGACGGCGAAGTGCAGACGGCCACAGTTTAGGGTGTAATCTAGGGCTTTCATAGTTACAACAAGGTTTTGGAGTATATTATTCTTTAGTTAGAATCAGGAACCCCCAAAATAGTAATTATTATGGCCCCTATAGTCCGGCTTAGGGTCAAGGTGAGGGGCTGGGGCTTGATGTCGAGGATTGAATTTTGAATCATAAGTTAGAACCCGGCAAGTATTTACCTAGAGTAACAACAGGGGATCTGTTTCGAATTACACAGGACACATCACATTTCAGACACTGAGAGCGTGTAGAACTTTGACCACCAAAGCCCCGGAACCGACATACTAAATTTTATTGTCCTGGACGCGTAGTAACACAAACAGGCAGGCAACGGCACATCTAGTCTAACAAGTAGTGGAGAGAACTGCAAGGTAACACAATTGTACACCAAAACACGATAACTACAGTCGAAGCAATAAACATGCCGTTTAACGCAGCATCAGATAAAACAAACATCATCTGACCCCTAAGCCACAACCCCTAAACAGCAAACCCTACATGCCCTAAACCAATGGACTGTGCCCAGTGGCGTGGCAACTATCGGGATCCGCCCCGATTCTCGTCTCCCCGGAAGGCAGGTAGTAGACCAGGCAGCCCTGTCTTTGCTTAGGGTTAGGGAGCTTTTTTAGCCGTTCCTCAAACTGAAGAGGTCCGAAAAGGGCCCTAGGGTAGTCGACCGGGCAGCCCTTTGTAGCAAAGCGGCTTGACAAACGAGAAGAAACCCAAACCCAGAACTCTCAATCCTAAACCCTGCTGCAACAGGCCTCGTTGTCCAGCAACCCTATAGTGAAACCCTCAACTCTGAACAGTAAGGGGCTCATGGGGTTCTACAGCGGCTTAGGGCAGGAGGCCAGGAAACCCCTCGGCAAGGAGCAAAAACAAGTGCAATAAGGGTTCTGCAAGCGATTTAGGGGCTGATTGTTTAGAGTTTAAGGCTATATTTCTCGTGAGCCAACGAAACCTCATACCGAGCGTCACCTGATCCTTAAACCTCAGGGTCATGAACAACTCCTCTCCTGCACCCTGCACACTAACGGTTGGAGCGGAAATTGGGGCGCATAGCACGCAGCCAAGACGTTCCAGGCCTTGAGGGCGGGATCTGGATGAAGATTGACAAGCTTTGGTGCCTGAAGCCGCGTCGTGTTCGCATTCCAGGCTTGGCCTATTATGGTTACACTTATATACTAATGAAAACAGTATGAATACTGAACATAACAATAACCAGCAAGAATAAGAAAAAATAAGAATACGAAAAGGAATAAGAATAGCACTAACACTGAGAATAAGAATGAGACTAAGACCAACAATAAGAATAGCAACAATAACAATAAAATAGTTGTGACAACAAAAATCATTAATAACAATACTTATGACAGCTATATAAGTTCGTATTATTCTATCTCTTCATTCATATTGTTCTTATTGCTCCTGGTGTTCTTTTTCTCATTCCTCGTATCATTATTTCTATTGGTCTTGTTTTCACTATTACTATGACTATGCGTACAGGTCACAAAATTCTTGACTATAAAAATCTTGTTGGATCAACGTGGATGGCATGAGTCTGAAGCTCGTGACTTCGATGGGGCTCGGGCGCAATGAAGTCCGACAGCTATGAATATTTCCCACGCCTGCGGTTTCACGGTACTTGCACCCGCGTAGCCCACACTCATGGGCAGCAGGCAGTACCAGTAAGAGTATTCGTATGCACTACACCAGTACGTGCTAGCAGCAGTACAACTGCAAGTCTAGGAACCCACTAGTATCAGGAAATTTGCGGAATAGTAGCACTATCCCACCAAACCTCAACCTAGACCTATAAGAAGACTTATCAAATCTATGACGGTTGAAAGCCATCTTAAGCATTAACATAAAACACTGTACATTCCCTCTTATGAACGCTCGAGGCATTGTAGTGTCGGAGCTGACAGAACTGCGCATGGCTCGGCCTTGGGCACATCGTCAAGGTCCATCCCGGAGCAGTGCATACCCAGCTTAGCCAACTCTGCCTTCCACTTTGAGGTCTTCAAACAGATTCCATGGGGTTTTGACAGGGTTTTCTAGGGATATCAAAACAGCTTCTATCACGGCTTGACTTCTACCAGTAGAGGTGTAGGGAGTGGGGATTTGCCGAATTTGGTGCTATTTGGGGGTTTAAGATTTTTGGGTTTGGGGTTTAGTGTCGTGTTGAAGCGTTGGGGCTTTAGGCCTTGCCGGCTTTTGTGTTCATGGCTTTAGGGGGTTTGGGTTTACTTTGTGGAACTCCGACTTCCAGAAGTAGTGGTCGTTGTAGTAGTAGCAGCAGTAGTGGTAGTAGTAGTAGTAGTAGTAGTAGTAGTAGTAGTAGTAGTAGTAGTAGTAATCGTAGTCGGAGGAGGAGGAGGAGGCGTCGTCGTCTTGATAGCGGAAGTGGTATGGGTAGTGGTCGTGGTGGTGGTGGCAGCGGTGGGGTCGTGGTGGTGGGGTGATAGTAGTAGTAGTAGCAGCAGCATTTTTTTCGAACCTGGAGCTATCTCATAGCCAACACCCCAGGCTCCTTGTGTCACTTGGGAGGTTCACCTCATATAAGATCTTCAACAACAGGTTCTAGACAAACAAGATTCCTGGGGTGGGGGCCTGAACCGATTTAGGATGGTTCTTTCTTTGGGTTAGAGTTTAGGGGGCAGTGGTTGGCGTTTTGGGGCCAGGTCACTTTTCGCGAGAAAAAAATTAAGAGTCCATCTACGGCTGCTTGGAAAGAAACCTTTCGTTGAGGATTTTGTGGACAGCCTCGTGCCAGGTCAAACCCTCACCGCCCGGCCTTGTAGCCTGAATAAGCACTAGATCCTAAACCCTAAACTTCCCTAAACCCAAAATCAACCAAGGGGTCTTGGAGTCGGGACCCCGACCTCTCGTTGGCGATGCTGCTCCTCGCGCTTGGCTGCAAGTTGAGCCTCATCAAGTGCCTCAAACAAGCATTGAAGGCTTTTTGTGCTCCTTTCCCACCAGCTCTGAATCACCCCGTTACCAAGATTTTTGGACCCTCACACTCGGCAATACCAGGCGAGGGAGCCTACAGACGACTAGGGGCTCAGCCAAACATATTGGTCTCGTTGTCAGACCGGGCAAGGCATAAGCCAAGGACAAATCTACATGCATAGGAAAATGCCCGGAATGACAACAGCCGTCCCTCAGCGACACCAAAGCTGCAAGTTACACAGCCTACAGATAGTACAACGCATGCCTTTGGGACCAAGGTCTCCTGTTTGATCAGCTCCCTCATGCTGAGGCCAGCGCGAAGCTTTCTTGAATTCCTGTGACACAACACAGACGGGATGCCGTCTTCAGGCTTAGCGTTCAGGGGTTACATGGCTTAGGCGTCTGACTCGAGCATTTCAGCGCCAGCAAACCACACACACCTTGTTTAAAACACAGAATGACATGAACTCCGTAAGCAAAGCCTAACCCTTGTAAGCCATCTCGCCGCCATCCTGCGGATTTGGAAAATGGCACATTCAGTTGTGTCTGATTTTGCAAGCACGGCAGGAACAGGCTTTTTTGCACATTGAACCCGTCATCAGGCTAGCACGGGAGTCATCTTCCCGGGCTTCAAACACCAAAAACCGCATACCGAAACCCTCAAGCCCAAATTTGCTCTGGCCTTTCAAAGCATCCAGCTGTGAGACAAGATCCGCTTCGCGGTCCTCCCAAGGCTGCCAACCCTAAACCCGATGGAGGCCTGACTGGAACTTACATAAGTAAGGGGGCTGCAGCAATGATCGGCATCTTGTATGAGGGTTGGGTAATGACCCCGTACAGTGACAGTGTAGCTTGGGGCTACTTTTCAGGGCCTTATGTATCTATACTATAGTTGTTCTTCAGTTGCTACTGAGTGGGGCAGTATGCAATATGAGGGAACGGGAAGATCGAGAATCCGAAACACCCCCTTTAGTCTTTTTAAGCGTGCCTGTAAAGAGTATCCACCTCCATATATGGGGCTATGTTGGCATCCTGCATTCTCCCCCCACCGTGTCATCTTCAAACTCCATAACTGCAGATGTGGCTTAGGGCTTACCTCAACAGATCTCAGAACCTCTGTCTGTGCGGTCCTTACACGTTTTGCAGAACCCATGCCGAAAATCTATAGTAAAAAAGCAATGGTTCCTGTTCGTTTTAACATGAATATTAATGTTACTATAAGAGATAAGTCACACTTCGTTGTAACATCAAAAATATTGATCATGAAAGTCATATCAATAAAAACCAATACTAAACATTCAGAAGAGTCGATCCTGGGCCTGTGTTTGTGCGTAAGGAGTTCTTGAAGTTACGTATCTCTAAATATTGATGTTCACATGGTCCTGGAAGGCTGCGGCTGCAGCTTAGAGTGTAGGGCTCTTCAGCCTTTGGAAGCGGCTGCGGAACGAGCAAAGAATCGAACTCCAAACCGCCCAATGTAGGGCCTTCACAATTAGAATAGGGTTTTGGGGTATATTGTACTATGGGTATAATAAGGAAGCCCCAAAATAGGAATGGCAATTATAATTGCCCCGATTGTTGAGTGCCGGTGCTGAGATTGGGTTTACGGGCCTTCAAAACCCAGAAACATCCTGAACCTTACAGCTAAATCTAGACCGCCGGAGAAGGTCAACCCGAAAAGATGCGAGGGTTGTTCGTTCATAGTTCTATAATATAAGCCAAACCCTCTTCTAATCGCCAAAACTGCTGCGGAGAACCCATCCAGAGACAGAAGAGGAGCCCTTGCAGAACCCTTGAAAGGAACCCTTTGAGGAACCCCGACCTATCGGAGTTGGGTGCCTATGTGGTGTTGCTGGCTTGAGGACCCTTCTGGGAAATTGATACAGCTTCTCATTGTCAAAGGCTTTCGGTTTGCGATTCTTTGTAGGGACTGGGCCTGAGGCGCAGAGGTCCATGACTTTGGGATTTAGGGTCTTCGTCTTCTTCAGGTCGGAGCCTCTGTGGGGTTAATATAGGGAGCCTTATAACAATTAGAATAGGTTTTGGGGCCCATTATACTGTATTTATAATAAGGAACCCCCAACAGACGATACTATTAGGTAATTAGCAAGGCCCCCTATATCAGAGCCACTTTGGGGATCCCCCCTTTCTCCTGCTGGAGCTTCCTCTCCTCCTCCAGGCGACATCTCAGCTCCTGCTCCTGTCCAAGACAGATCATGGCGGAGTTTGGAGTGCGGTTTATGTATATATATATATATATACTTATTTATACATATATGTATAGAGGGCTGTGGAACTAGAACAATGTAGGGACCTTTTGAATTGGAATAATGTAGGGGGCTGTCGAAATAGAATAATGTCGGGGGCTCTTGAACTAGATGAGGTTTGGGGGAATATGCTACAACGACCCTGAGGAGCAATAAGTACTCAGGCTGCTGCTCGGGCCTTATCGTATGGGTGCCACGGCGCTCACCATGGAGATCAGAGCTACCGACATCTGGCAGAGGATTTTTGGCACAAGTGGACCCTGAAGGGTAGCTCTGCAGCCCAGTCTGATTCTGTAGACAGAAACCTGAACAAATCGACTGTGTTGGTAAGGATAGAAGAGCAGCAGTTCAAGAGGTTGCCATGTTAGACCGGTGCCATCTTTCTACAGTCGCCCGGCAGTCTTTTCAGTTCGCCAAAAGAAGCCTAATCCGCAAATCAGCAAAGCAACGAGTCTAACAAAACCTAGTCCCGCGCCTCAGCACAACGAAACGACAACACTCCGCCAACCATGAGAAATTAAAAGTCTGAGGCTCTCACTCACTCCAAAAACCTTGGCCCCAACACCCACATCTGTGCACCCTAACCCTCACACTGCAGCCTTTCGAGCTTCCGCTCGTTGTTGCTGCTCCTGAAGTTCTTGGATTTCAGGATGCTTGAGGCGTTGTAGGTTCTGCAAGTCTCGTGAGTGTTGTACTGAAAGGGCCACATACACGTCGGATGAGGGCTTTACAAAACGTTCTATGTATCTGGATTTTGCTTCATAGGTTTCTGGGTATAGTACAGCAGTGGTGGGCTATGTCACAGATGCTCAAAGCAGCCTCAGACAGAAGAACCAGCACATTATCGGTGAGAAGCCAAAGCTTGCCATCAGTTGCCGGAGCTTGGATAGCTTTCATGGCTGCTCCTTCTCTTGGCAGCCTATACTTGGAATCACGCCGGTCTGCCACCGCAAAACCCGACAAAGACAGCACACTCTCAATCAAAACTGCTCCCTGACAACGCCCTAAGCACCAACTCTTCAGAAGCCGCCTTCCTACATGCTTGCAAAGCCCAACAAGTAAGTCCAAACGAAACCATGTTAAACCCTAGGCCCTAAAACCGCCAAACCCTAAATCCCGAGACCCCGCTCCTGCTGCTCCAGGACTGAAAGACGCTTCTGGAGGTCTGCGGCTGACTCTTTGGCCAACAACGTCTCCTTCGTTTCACAGACTTAGGGCTTAGGGCTTGGGGGATTTAGGGGTTTCACTCTACACTCACACTGCACAGCTCTCGGCACGCGTGCAAACACTCCTTTTGCGCGCAGTGCACTTGAAAGGTGCTTTGCCCCGAATTGGGGCTCAGGGGGATGGGTGGGCGGGCTACCTAAAAAACTAAGCTACCTTGAGCCTAAACGTGCGGTGAGACAGAGGTGAAACCCTACGCACACTACGCTGTACTAACCGAGTTTCACTCTACACTCACACTGCACAGCTCTCGGCACGCGTGCAAACACTCCTTTTGCGCGCAGTGCACTTGAAAGGTGCTTTGCCCCGAATTGGGGCTCACCCCCCTCCATACCAACGGAGCCGGGACCGAAGCGGTCCTCGGCTCAAAGCCTCAGAAGGAGAGAGGGAAGCGTAGGTTTCCCTTTGCCCAAATATCAAAAAAGTCCTCGTTGAGATGCCCGGGACCGAAACGGTCCTCAGGCTCTCTTCAAGGGGGTATGAGGTCCACCTCGGCCATTGCCTTGGCTACCCCTTTGGAAGACGCACGGGCATCCCAAATATAGCCGTGATACACGTCACTCGCCCACCGCCCAAAACGCTGCAACTGGGCCGAGTTTTGATAAGCCGCCCAGATTGCGGACGCGCCCCCAAATCTCAGGGAATGAGCTCCTGTCGCTCCCTGCATGCCTTGATGTTCTGCTGCCTTAGCGATGAGCATCTGGATGCATTCGCGGGTGACTCCTCTGAGGAGAGGCTCACCGGATTCTTCTCCATTGCCGTGGCGTGCTGGGAAAGTCGAGAAGAAGCGGATCGCTGCATCCACAGGACACAGTGGTGGGACTCCTCGAAAATGATTTCGAGTAGTCCCACGATTGAACCTGTCTGTCTTACTCCCCCGAAGGGTGATCACAACCTCGTCCGCGGATTGAAGATCCTTCAGATCGCACTCCTGCCCACCCTTCCTCAGCCTCAAGTCTGTACCCTTAAGGTGTCTGGAGTCAGGAAGGTAAGGGACAGGGAGGAACTCGGAGGCCCTCAGGAGGAAGAAGTAGCCCAGGCACAGCGCGAGCCAAAGACCGGGTGCTTCGTGTGGGGCATTTTCCCACAGTTGGGTGAAGAGGTACGCAAGCATCGTGGGAGTCACCGGTAGCCTCCGAGTTGGCGTTGCATACCTCTTCTTGAACCCCGCGAGGACGAGAAGCAGTCGCGGTTTTCCCTCCAGTGGGTCTTTAAGCCCGAGGGAGACGTGAGCCGATTTGATGGCCGCCAGCCTCATTTTAAGGGTTCCTGGTGCTCTCGCCCCGTTGATGGCCGTGTGGAGGAGGAAGTCCAGCAAGTGAGTCTCCTCCTCGCTGGGCTCGCTGCCGCTGAGCAGCCAGGAGATGCCTCTGCGGAGGCAAAAGAGGCGCCACCACTTTAACTGCCCTTGGTAGGCCTTCTGTGTGGTGGTGGTAAGGCGGTCCATGGCGACTCGGAGAGCTTCTGCCTCAAAGGCCTCACGCGTGGCCAAGGGCAGAGCCAGCTGGGGAGGCTTGGAGCCGTACAGCCTTTTCGCGGAAGAGGGCCCTCCGAGGAAAGGTGGTTCCTTCTTGTTCTTGACCGGACCGGCCAGCTCCTCGTAGGAGGGTGCTTCTTCCATTCTTTGAAAGGTGACCCTGCGCTGCGCCTTAGCCCCACATCGAGCCTCATCCTCGCGCTCACTTTCGCACTGAGTAAGGAGAGGTGCGGGAATGAAACATTCCTCGGACCCTCCTTGCTCCGGTGCTCCATGAGTGACTCCTGGGAAGCCCGGCTGCCCCCAAAGGCAACTTCCCAGGAGTCCCAGGAGGAAGAAGGTCACGCCTATGAGCATGAGATGCGCATAGGCGTGATTAGTGTCTCGAGTGGCATTATCGTGGTTGCGAGGCCCGAGGTCGGCCAGGTACTCCCAGCGCGCCTCGGGTCCACAATCGCGACATGGTTGCGCCGCTTTGTGAAGCGGTCGAACCAAGTTGCAGCGTGGAGCGTGAAACACTGCTTCATCGCGAAGGAACTTCACTTCCACCTTGCCCCCATATGGTTTCCTCCTATCCCGGGCTTCCGGGACGGGGATGAACGTCGTAGGGGCGCACGCCGGACAGGGGTGGAGAGCATAGGTCTCATGCCCCGAAACGTGTGGGCAAGAGGGCCTATGGTACGAGGTTCCGCGCGGTGTGCAGCAGATCGTCGTGTTTCCGATTCTCCTCCTGGCCAGCTGCCCCATAGCTCCCGCCTGTGGTGGTGGGGGAGGAGTTCTGCCGGCTCCACCTTGGGGCAACGGCGGAGGCATGGGAGGTGCCTTTGCGGTGCCGCTCGCTTGGCTAGACGAGGCAGCTTGGTCTGCTACCATCCTGAGAGGAGGGGGCGGAGCCTTAGGGGAGAAGATTGCCTCTTGCCTCGGGGTGCGCGGGGCGTTGTTACTGTTGTCCATACGCTCGCGCCTCCGACAGCAACCTCTGGCGCGACGCCAGCAAAACTGGGCCCACAGGCATGCCACGATGCCCAGAAGGAAGCCCTCGAAGAGGCCCGTTTCCCAGAGGTAGGCCTCGGCTCTTCCGCTTTCTCCCAACCCCGCCGCGCTTAGCGCGTTTCCCCCGGTAAAAGGGGTAAGAGCTCCCCCCTCCGAGCGTCCGGGGCCGAAACGACCCTCGGACCTCGGGGGGGTCTGCTCTGAGTTCCTCGTCCGGTCCCGGGCATGCGCGATTGCGTGGTTGGTGTCTCGATCCGCATCATCGTTGCGGGCCTTCTCGCGGAGCCTCTCCTTTCGCTGCTTCTTTTTGAGTTTCCGCCGGCGAGTGGAGTCCGGGGGACGCTTCGCCTGGCGCGTGCCTTCCTGCGCAAGAAGAGCACGAAACTCTCGCAACTCACGGCGAGCTGCCTCCTTCATTCGCTCATCCAGCGCTTCGCCTGTCGGCGTAGGTTCTGCCCCGGGCGGGCGCTCCGCCCTCTCCCTGGCCGCCTCCGCCTCGATGCGGGCCCTGTGTTCTTGAGCGCGGATTCTCCCCTTTTCCTGCTTTCGCGCGACCCAGATGGGAGTGCCAGACTTGATAGCCGCCGTGAGGCGATCAGAGCTGAGGGGTTTTGAGGCCAGAGACGGTCTAACCGGGTTCTGCCTCTCCAACTCCCTCATCGCCTCGCCCTGACGGTCGAGCTCCTTAGGTAGGCGGAGTCCGACGTTTCCAAGGCTTTGAGGTCGCGCACCTTGTCCTCCAAGAGTCCCTTAGCTCCTCGGGAGGCGTCCCTCCTCTGGCTCGCCAAGCGTTCCAGATCAAGGACCAGCTGCGCCTTGGTGCCCCCATCGCCAGCTGCTTCTTTGAGGGCTGCAGACAGCGACTTCCAGTTTCGCGTGTCTGCATCAGAGATCGCCCTGAGCAGCCCCACCTTAGGAGCTGTGAGTCGAATGCCCGTCCGGGGCACAAGGGGCCGACTCCCAGACGAACTTTCTGAAGGGAGGCCACCTCCTGCTTCAAGCAGGAGGATCCTTTCTTCCTCGTCGAGCGCAGCCATTTGTTCCTCGAAGGACGGTTCCCGCTTGCGGGGCGCTCCCGAACTATCCGGAGGGACAGCTTCGGGGGCACCGAAAGCTTTTTCGTGTGAACTGGGGGTCCCTTTTACAACTGGGGGTCCCAAAAGCCATGCCTTGGCCCAACGCTCAAAACGTATTATCTCAAAGCCCCGGCTTTCGCAACCAACGAAAAGCTCAAAGTGCGCATCTCAAAGTCGTGGCTTTCGAACTCTCATTCTGTCTTGCAACCGACAAAAAGCTCAAAACGCGTATCTCAAAGCCCCGGCTTTGGAACTTTCATTCTTACTTGCCACCAACAAAAAGCTCAAAACCTACATCTCAAAGCCCTGGCTTATATATATATATATATGTATATTAATATATAGAATGTACGTGTGTGTGTATATATATATATATATATATATATTCTGGTTGATTGGGTGTACTATGCATGTATGCAGGTTTGTGTGCATGTCATGTAAGGTGTGTGTATGCGGGTAGTTGTGTATGTATGTATATAATATGTATGTATGTATGTATGCATGTATGTATGTATGTAAGCATATTATGTGTGTGTACAGTGTGTTATATTATGCAAATATACAGAAACATATTGAGGAATATGTTTAATACTACGTGAATACATGTATTTGTGCATAAATTATCAGGACATAGGACGTAACATCGATGATACATCAAGCTTCGGCACTGAAAATAGCCTGATGCCTCACAGCGTTGTCCTGTTGACCGCACTGCAGAAATGCTTGGGTGTTCGGTTTTGGGTTTTAGGGCTACGGTTAGAGTTCAGGGCTTTAGGGTTAGCGGCTCAGGGTTTAAGGTCTAAGGTTAAGGATGGTGTAAGGGTTCAAGACTTCAAACCGCACTGCAGAAATAAATGCTTGGGTGCTCGGTTTGTGTTTTTTAGAGTTACGGTTAGGGTTCAGGGCTTTAGGGGTTTAGGGGCTTTGGGTTTAAGATCTAAGGTTTAGGATGGTGTAAGGGTTCAAGACTTCGCGGTGCAAGATTCGCAGGAGAACGGTGCCTCGTGTTCGCAAATCCAACTAAAATACCGTACCTTGTTTATCATCCTAGCCTGACCGGTGAAGACTCGAGACCTACTTTGCAACTTCATGCTCAAGACTCTCAAGAGCACTCGCCACTCTGAAGAAAGCATTGCAAATTGCAAGTCGTGTTTTCGCGCCAAGCCGATCGTTCAAGCATCGCGTCAGTCGCCACTTTTCTTAGCCTCGTCGTGATCCTTGGAGTCGCCACTTTTCTTAGCCTCGTCGTGATCCTTGGATTCCTTGCCTTCGTCGTCTCCGTTGCCACCGCCATCTTCCATGGGATCGGCAGTCTTCGCGTCCAAGAGCGCACGCTGCATAGCTGCCTGAGCTTGCAGATGGACCCCGAAGCAAACCTTTACCTTTTCATTTCAATCAAACTGGACGTTTCCAACAGCAAGCCCGCGAAAACTGACGCTCGGAAGACCAAGACAAAGCCAAAGGGCAACCATCTCTCTCACGTCCTCCAAATGGCTGCCCATACGCAACTTGATGACGGCCAAATCCTCGGAAGGATCACAAATAAGAGCCTGCCGAAGGGTCAACTTCCACGCAAACTTCCTGGCCAAGGATTGTGAAAAAAGACCGTGCTTCGGGATACACCAAATAGATGAAGCTTGAGAACAGATGAAGCCTCAGAACCGAATCAGACAAGAAACTGCAATCTCTTTGGTCTTCTCCTTGTCATAGAATTTCCCACCCACCTTCGTTGAGGGCTTAATTAAGCTATGTGGGCTTAGGCTTGGGCTTATTATAGGGATGGGAAGGCTTAGATTTAGGGTGCAAGATTGAACGCCTATGGCTAAAATATCCAGCCCTGCTTGAATGTCCAAGTCACTCTGATCTTTTCGGCCCCGTCCACCTTGATGCCCCAGCTGTTATTATTTTTGTAATAGCTGGGGTTGTGCACCCTTCGGCCGCCATCACCTCAGATGTACTTCAGGTTGCTGCAAAATAAAATCTAGACTACGGCTAAGACTTGACACTACGATACAGATCGCATGCAGCTGGGCGACTGCTCTTGCCACCGAAGCCCCCCCCACATCCGACCCGGGCAGCTGGCTTCTTCTGAACCTTTTTCGCTGCTGGGGAGGCTTTTGCCTTGGAAGCTTTCTTGCCGGGTCCTTTCTCCTTTGGGGCTTCCTCCTCATCTTCCTTCTTATTAATTTCCTCGTCTGAGTCTAAGACATGATCCTCTTCAGGCTCTTCCTGCTCGCCTCCCTCCTCTTCCTCTTCCTGTTCCTCTTCCTGTTCCTCTTCCTGTTCCTCTTCATATTCCTCTTCCTGCTCCTCCTCCTCCCCTTCATACTCATCATACTCTCCCAGCTCCGGGTGCTCTTCCTCCTTGGGGGGGGTTGCCTTCTTCTTTTTCAACGGGGGGCCCTCCTCGCAAAAATCAGGAGTACATCCCATCACTCGAAATCAAATGTCACCCCGGCTCCTTGGGAGCAGTCTTCTTTGACTTGGCCTGCCACCGCCGGAATCAACACGATTAGAATTAGAACCACAAGCTGAGGGCTGAATTCTGCGCCTTGGCTTCTTTCTTCGGTTTCACGTTAGCGGCAGGAACCTGGCACAAACAAGAATTCACGTGCAGATATTGTTATGCTTAAGCATGCCAATCGATGCACCTTCTTTGCTGTCGATTTGGCTTTTGCCTGGCAGTTTGCAAACACAACCCTAACCATAAATTTTAACCCTTAACCCTAACCCTAAAACCTGCAAACCCTAGCCCTAACCCTAGTCCCTAAACCCTGCATACCGTAGCCCTAACCCTTCCGCTAACCCTAAAAACCTGCACCCTAACCCTAAACACAACCCTGAACCCTGACCCTTAACCCTAACCCTACACACTCACAAAAACGCGGTTAACAAATCCATTCCTAGGACAACCCCAACCCTAAACCCAAACCCTGGCCCTAAACTCTGACCCTGAACCCTAACCCGAAACCCTAAGCTTAAACCCTTCAAACCTTAAAGCTAAAGTGTCTAAGCCTTAAAACTATAAAAGCCGGCCTTTGCTTTGCTCTTGCCGGATGGCTTCGGCTTCTCCTCCTCCTCCTCCTCGCAAGTTTAGAATGCGCGATTGTTGTTCGTTGTACCCCGTACTCATGTTGAATCTCGTACACAGCTCTGATGAACATGATGCCAAGATGAAAGTAGTTTGGGTTTATGGGCTTAATGCACGCACAACTGGTATCCTCACTGGCACTCAGCTCAGACACGGCTGCCAGCACTGGCATTGCTGCACCGAAAACGTCAGATTCGGTCGCCTGGCATGAAAATCAAACCTGTGGTTTGAGCAAAATCATCCACAAGTCAGTGTCACTACCCACGATGCCTGACTTTGCTGATGCGATGATGGTGCCGGTGCAACCGAAAAGTCGTCATTGTTTTGCTGATGGCGCCGGCGCACATCAAAGGTTTGACATGCCAACAACATCATGGCATCTCGACAGGAAAAGAAAAGGTCTGGGGCCAGCTGGGCTTGGCCACAAGCACACAGAAGTTTTTTTAGAAGACGTGGTCGTGCCACTGCTGCTGCACCACACAAGTTTCTTAGAAGACGTGGTCGTGCCACTGTTGCTGCACCACAGAAGTTTCTTAAAAGACGACGGTCGTGCCACTGCTGCTGCACCTGAGAAGTTTCTTAAAAGACGTGGTCGTGAAACTGCTGCTGCACCACAAAAGTTTCTTGAAACGACACCATGGTCGTGCTGCTGCTGCGGCACCACGGAAGTTGCTTAAAAGATGTGGTCGTGCTGCTGCTGCTGCACAATGAGCAGCACCCACGGAGAAATGAAGCTGCAGCTGAGGGCCTTTCTTTCCCAAAAGCAACGAACTATTACGACATTCTTCGCTACACCCTAAAACCTAAACCCTGTTCGAGACCCAGCCCAGGCAGAGGCATCACTGTAAACATCAGGCCGAGATCTTACAAGCGGTCTTGCTTGGAATCTTCATGGCTGCGGTGAGATACACTTTCGGCTTCACGGGCTGAATCTTGCTCGTCGGTGCGGAGATGATGTCCACCTGACTGAGAAATATCTACACCCAGACCGACAGCAACTTTAAAAAATGACTTGTGGACTGGGTTTAGGCTTCACTTAAGGGCTGGGTTTAGGGGTTGGGGCGGCTTAGGGTTTGTTAGCAAACGAAATACAAACAGATTAACTTATTATCCTAATTAATATTTTTCGGCTTACCACAATCTCAGACAAGAAACTTCCCAAACCAAAGCCGCCATCTTCGACTGGACAACTCTGTTGAAGGCCCCGCCGTAGGCGTACTGCCCAAGAACGACACTGCGAAGCTGCTGCATGTCCTCCCCGCTTGCAGCCGGCGATGGACGGAACACGTTCGTCAGCATGGAGTTCAAAGGGCTGACGGAGTAGCGGAAGCTAACCGGCACAGGCGCTACGGTGTCAGAAACCTGCAACCAGCTCAGGATGCATCAGCAATGAACCGAAAACTTAGATCTGCACGCTGAGACCCCAAATGAACATTTAATGTTCTAGCTCGGCTGCTGTGGGGTGGAGCTTTGGTGCAACTTGGTGGTTTTCCAGCTCAATATTGCCCAAGCCATTCTCGACTGCCGCTTTGCGCAACAGCTCGCAGAGTGGCATCAACTCCTTCTTGTACGAAACAATCTCACGGTCGTCGCTGACCCTCCAGACCAGGCCGTTGGATTCGTCGGCAATCGAATCTGAGTTGAATGGCGGCTGCTTGCTAGTGTTACGGAGGCTTCTAATGATGCCTCTTTGTACGTCCTTGTGCCGAATTTCTAATGATAATTCCAACGAGCTGCGAACCTGCCTCTTCGTACGTCCTTGTGCCGAATTTCTAATGATAATTAACACCAGCTGCGAACCTGCCTCTTTGTACGTCCCTGTGCCGAATTTCGTATGATAATTCGAACGACGAGCAGCGGACCTGGGACTCCTTGTACGTTCCCGTGCCGAAGCCAAAAAGTTCCCCGGCTTTGGCCTCAATCTCGGTATCCGTGCTGTTTGTCAGCCACACATCGAAAGAGTTCGAGATTATGATGCCAGGCTTTCCTTGCTTCGCCGGCGTCATCGCTCTCCTTACACTGATGAGTCACACGAGACTTCTCATTCTTCTCGATGGAATTTACGATGGAATTCGGGTTATTTAGCCCCGAATGACCAAATGATTGCAATTTTAAGTTTGAGCCTGCAAACAACAACAACTACAACAGAAGCAGCAACAACAAAAACGACAGTAACAGTAACAAGAAGCACGATCACAACAAGCAGCAAATACAACGGTTGATTCTGAGGGACACGATCGTCGTGTCGAATAGCTAGGTCAGCTAGGTGCTTGATTCTGAGGCCGGCCCGCTGAAGAAAGGGTTTAGGATCAAGTCTCTAGCGTCGCGAAATAATTACTGTCAAACTATGCATTATTCCAGGACCAACCCTAAACCCTAAACCCTTTTTAAACCCTATAAGCCCTAAAGCCTGAAATTAAAAACGAAAGCTCATATTAGTTGCATCGTCCAAGATCACACTGTCAGTGGCAAAGTCATTCATGGCCTTCGTAGCCGGCTCCACCATTCGCGTGAAATCGAGGGGCATCGCATCCACCGTGTAGTCGCAGTTGCCCACTGCCCGCTCGGAGCCGCCTGCAGCTCCAACACTGTTGGTCGATGCGGTTCTGCTGGGCCTTCGGCTCAAGAAATCCGCTCCAAACTCGTCCACAAACTTCTGCTTCAGCTCCACCATCACACTGTGCTCCGGCGTTCCGGAGGGAAACTTCTGCTCCAACACAGCATCTGGCCACTTTGGCTTGCCTTCGTCCACTGCGAGGAGCTTGAAAGCTGCAGCGCTCATCGATGGGCCATCTGAAGCCTCTCGCGGTCGACGGCTGGGGGGTGCATGCTCCGACCTGTCCCACCAGGTGTAGATCTGCGAAGCAAACGAGCTGCGCAGCTCTGTGAACACAT
Source organism: Symbiodinium sp. CCMP2592 (assembly GCA_905221615.1). Lineage (NCBI taxonomy): Eukaryota > Dinophyceae > Suessiales > Symbiodiniaceae > Symbiodinium > Symbiodinium sp. CCMP2592. The sequence goes on from CAJNDT010001269.1 coordinate 39,105, forward strand.
CCCTTTTGATGATGCCAACATAGCGGATTGGTGGGGCTGAACCATCGAGCAATCTCTGAACCGCCGCCTTCCCGAACTCAGCTTGCCTCATATGGAAATCATGATTGAGTTCAGGTAAGTTTTGCAACTTGTTGTGGTTCTTGCAGACATTAACAGTTCACTGTGTTTTGGATAATTATTGCTCGACACCCAAATATATTCTTACACACTGTAGCCCTAAGGGTTTAGGCTTCGGGTTATCCTAGGAATGGATTTGTTAACCGGCGGGGGTGGTGAAACTTTAAACACAGACTGACAGCCTAAACTTTCCCAGGCAACACCAAGCCCCAAACCAAAATTGAAACCCCAATCCTTGGACTCTACAACCTGATGCCTTAAACCCTGAAACCCCAGTCACCCTTAAAGCCTCAAAGCCTAAACGCCGAAACCCCCAAACCCGAACAACAATTTGACAACCAAATCATTCAACTCTACACCCTTGGCCTCAAGGCATATACCCCTCAAATCCACTCAAAGCCCAGCCACCGATTCGGAATGACATCGAAGAAAATGATGCGGTCACCCTCCTTGAAGTCCATCCCATCTGTGTAGCCCTTCAGAATCTCCGTGTGGAGGGGCACACCTTTCCTGAGGCAACTCAACTATTATTACTTTTGACTATTATGTTGAACCTTCAACCCTCGGCTTAGATCATCAAAACCTGCAACCACACCCAGCTTGAAACCGACCCTAAATTTAGCATGTTACGTACCAGCATTCATTTCTTCACCATCAAACTTTCAATTTCTAGCTTCATGCATGTCTCTGTTCCACCCTTTGTGATGGCGATGGCCTTGAAGCCTCATCATGGCCCACCATGTCACTCACACGGATGAGAGGAAGTGGGCCTAGGTGTCCATCCTGTGCTGCCCGGCACATCTGGAAGGCACTCGTTGACCCCGCACATGTCGAAAACAAGCATTCTTGCATGAGCGCGCGTCTGTCCTGCCCTGAGCTTTCCTGTGACCTCTCAAAAAGAAGGGCCACCGGATGGCTCGCGGTGAGCCTCCCCTTCACGAGTCCATCCTCGATCGATCGGCGGTGTTTCAACTGGGCAGTCTCGGCTTGGGCCTTGTGCCCCTGGGGCAGCTGCACGTGCGCGCAGCTCGAGTTTGAAGCCAAGACAGCTGCCGTGGTCTCCATTGCGAATTTCATGAACTCTGCATTGGAGGGGTAGACTGTGCAATCCATACCCACGATGATGTACCTGCAGATGAGTGTCACTCCCGGTATAAAGGTGCAGCACAAATTCCCAAAAACAGTTCTACTTGTTGTGTCCACCATGCACTTCTAGCATCTGGAGCCCCGAAACCCCATGAAATTTTGCTATGATGCACTTTCCCTGTAATTCCCCGGAACTTCTCGAGGTAGCTCAGAAAGGATGGAAGTACGCCAGCAGAGCTGAAGTCCTTCTCGCTGGGAATAGGCAGCAGCACGCATTTGTCAGCCATCCACGCCTCGACCCAATCCGCTCCGGTCCTGCTCGATGATGGGGTTGGGTGTGTGAGAGGTCAGTTCTTGAAAACTCATAAAGGAGGAACTTTATGTGTTGCTGGTACGGTGTCGAGGTGCTTCTGCCTGTCACGCATGTACTTCATGTCTTTCGCTGTTTCCGTGGCCTCTGTCTCTCTGCTTGGCTTGATCTTCCTCAAAAGGTTCAAATCTGACTCCAGAAGACCTGTCACCTGCTTGAGCGTCGCCTCCCTGACTTCCTTCGCAAGGGCCGCTGCTGCGGCATCCGAAGCCTCCTGCTCTCGGGTCTGGATCTGCGACGTGATGGTCCTGTGTTCGAGTCTTACACAACAATACGCTCAGCCCTAAACCAGGTATCCTTTTGAACAACCCGCACCCTGCATCCCTGTCCCAAAATGCCAAGCCCAGCCCAAAAACCCTACGTTACAAACGAACACACAACAACCCTAAATCCGAGTTGGACCCGAAGCCCTCGACCACAATGCCAAACGCAAAATTAATTATTATTCCTGACACATTCAACCCGTATAGTAGGCAAGAAGCCTGAAAGCACCGACGCTTTCCAGACTTGATGGCGGCACTGAAGTTTCGGCTACATAAACAAGGTCATTGTCCATAAATCCGTTCATGAACTGATGCTTGAGCTGGCGCTCGAATTCCGGAAACTCGGAGGCGGGCGCAGCTCTCCGCAGCATTTTCATGAAGTGCAGGAACATACCCGCTGCGACATGCTTCTGCAAAATCTCCTTGTAGCTTCCAGCCTTGACTTAATAAAGTGCTCCAGCAGGACACCGGCATTTTCTTAGGGCTTGGGGTTGCAAGTCTTCATCACTTAATAAGTTGCAACAAAGTTGCTTTGCGAAGTGGAGCAGGGCACAAATCGAAGTCGGCACACAGTCGCTCGACGACCAGCATTGCCTGGCAAGACATCATAGTATGTTCGGCATCCATGTGTAGCAAACACCCAACACCGAGAGAACAAAGAGAAAGAGAAGAGAGAGGGAACTAGGCATCGATCAGTCTCAGTGCTAATTAGTTACCGACAGCCTCACAAACAAGAGCAAGTGGGAAGCGCCCTACTTCGATCCTTGCACTCAAAGGTGGTGGTGATGCTTGGATGACATTAGAAGGCCTACTCATCTCAGGATGTTATCACTACGTCTGCAGGTAGCCAGCAGGGCTTGATCTATTCAAGAGTTTGTTTTTCCTTAGGGTTTAAGGAGGTGAGTTTGGGGTTTTACAAGAATCCTGGCTCTAGGTACGAGGTTTTCTGAAAAGGATTCATATTATATCCCACATCGACTAGCAAAACCACTGCCAAGAAGCAACGTCCGGCGCATCTTTCAAGTTCATGAGCTCCTCCTTCCACCCTTCAGCGGAATTTTGTCCGCTAGAGAAGCCCTCGGGAAAGATCTGGCGAGCAAGTGCATCGTGGTGCAGAAAGCGACTCATGCCCCGCAGCTTGACCGCCGCTGTCAATGCATCTTTCACGCGAGGATGAACCTTCGTCACCAGCTCAGTCACTGCACGGGCCTCCTGCTGGCCTATTTGAAATGCCTTCGCCACGGCGGTCGACTTCTCCCAGGCCTCGAATAAGGCCCCATCTAGTTCGTTGCACACGAAAAAACAGTGTAAGACCTCGTCAGTCAGTGAACCACTGGACAACTCAATTGTTACAACTTGTCATTGGAACAACACTGGCCTCGAACTGCTGTCCCACAGAGCCACCACCGCTTCGAGACATGATGGTGATTTGCCGCAAAAAATTGAAAGCGTTTGGCGGTTTGCGTGTGGCCGCTGCCACCAGTGACACTCCTGGCTGGAATTGGGCACATCATATGTATTTAGAGCATTGATACATGCAGGCAGTGCTACGACTGAGATGGAGCACTTGGAGGTCTACGCTTCAGGGTCCAATGACTAAGGGCGAGTGGTGTGTTGCTGCCGTCCTCTCGCTGCCATGACCTTGGCCTTCACATCCTTGAATGCCCCGAAGCTTGCGTAGATTGTTCCCATGGAAACCTTGCGGAGCTAGCTGCGGGAAATGGTTAAGCTAGCCTGGCCGAGAACGACTCGAAGCAAAACACAACTACAGTAACAAAATCCACCAGCTTCCAGCCGAACGAAAGTCTAAGCAACGATAAGTGCAACTACAGCTGTAAGTATATTTTGACCCCAGCTCTCGATGAGTCCGCAGCACAAGATAATTGAAGTGCTGCCTGAGAAGCACGCACGTGGTGCGGGATTTGGTCTTCCAAACCCAACTCCCGTACACCGGCAAGCAAGATGAGCAAGCTCACCGCACGCTTCAGCCCTTGATGTAAGCAATGGAAAAGGGTCTGAGCAGGGCGGATCCTGGCTGCAAGGCTGGAAGCTCCCTTCGCGGTTCATCGAGGTACTCATCAGGCGGGTAGGTGCACGACAGTTTCTCGCAGCCAACCAGGTCGGGGTTTGACAGGAACCTGAGATGAAAAATGTTAGGGCTGTTAGGGCGTTACATGAGTCATGGGGTTCGGGTTATTATTTGAGAACTACAATAATTCATTAGGATATGACTGTAAGACTCCAAATGACAACTACTGGGTAACTGCTGCAGCTTCTTCTACGGTAGGGACGAGTCAAGCCACCCCTCTGACACTATGAGTTCCAGCAATCTCTCGAGGACTTCCGGGTCTATGAACCCGGAAGTGCTGTAGTCCGAACGAAAGGCCAGCATCCATGGCCGAACTACCGCAGGTGCATCCATGTCGATGGCATATGTCTTCCTCGATAACACTGTGTTTTAACACACAGCACGACAAAGCATTGAACTCAGTCAATGTCAAGGCGATGCTGGCACTTCACTGTCACAATAATTACTAGATCTCTGAGCTGCGGACTCGGGGTCCGGGGGACAGAAGTCATCAAGCCACGAAGCGAAACCCATCAGAGCATCCTCGCACAACACCAACAAACACGAAATCAGTCCTCATGATCTTTAAACATGCTCTGGCCTGGTCGGGATATTTCTGTGCGAGGTACTGGTCTGGAGATCCGGCTGGCATGACTGTCTTGTGAAGCCTGCAGAACAGTCAGTGGCAATGAGGACATGAACAAACTTCTTTCGTTGTCACAACACATAATGAGAGAATTGAATGAACAGCTTCCTAAGTGTGTCAAACTATGGAAGCCACGGAACCACTCCGAGATCTTTGCCATCTCCGGAAACGGACAGGTGCTAGCAGCAGCAGTTTTGGCATTCTTAGCCGAACCACCACCGCCACTGCCACCAGACTTTCTTTTGCTGGGCGGCATGGCTTCTGGATGCTTCAGGTGGGGACACTACCAGTCGACTGGCACAAGACCTCTAGCCGAAGTGTAACTGTGTTCGGCTCGCAACAACCGGCTGGCTGTATCACTGAAAGCTGACCACTGACTGCAACGTTGAAAAGTAAAAGGCATCTGGTGCACAGATCTTAAGTGTCATTTTTCAGACCTGGCGCCTTGGATCCTCGAGTTTGCCTGCCGTGGCTCAGAATAGCCGACCCAAGCCTGTCGCTACGAGGAGCTGTCGGGGGCCTGCCTCCTGGGGTTTTAGCTTCAGGGTCTAAAGTTTCAACGGAACCGCCACAAAGCCTGGAGCCGACCTGTCTGAACCCCAGAGCTAATCCAGCTTCAAGACGATTCTACATGCAATGCGTCACATTCGCAATGCTTCTTTTAATCTTTGAGGATGATGGCTAAATCTACTTCGAAGGCCAACACAACACAACACAACGTATCGAAAGATTCTGAAATACCTTTGAACGGAGGTTTGCTCGCTCATGAATCCTCGAAACCTGCAGCATCCAACCTAACCCTTAGGAAGCCTTGGCCCAACAACTCTACACCCCAAGCCTTGGAACACCAGAAAGCAAATCCTACGGAATCTTCATACCGAAGTCTGAACAGCTTGGAAGTAATAAATGTATGACAATGTATTATACTGTATAATTAATCTAAGGGCCTAAATTTAAATGAACAAGACCATCAGTCTTCAACACCAGGACATGGGTCCCGGAGTCAACGCCTGTCGTGCATCAACCCACTCCGAACCCGCAAAAAACGCGAATACTCCGTCACAACAATCGGAATCTGACTAAAGAAACCCAGGAACAAATACCCCTGACTGTCTAACCTTTATTTAACCCGCCGTGTCTAACACATAGAAACTCCAAATAGATGCCAAACACCTAGTACCTGGACAAGAATGGACCCTCTGGCTCCTACATTGTTTCTGGAGACGGCCGAAAGGATTATTTTTTGGGAAATAGGTTTGGTGTTCCATGGTGCTCAAAGGATCCCGGGAGGTCATGTTAAAATCGGAAGATGATCCATCATAACGGGCTCGACACAAAGCTTTGACACTGAGAACATGACGTTTCATGTCCGTTGCGCACGATGCAATGCGGAACCCATACAAGACGCGCAACTTGCACGCTGTAGGTATGCCAGCACAGTTACAGTTCTGGAAGCAGACGAATATTCAATCCGAGATGCAGATAGCTAGCGGTGCACAAGCATCCTTACAAGCGTCTGTTTCACGAAAAACAAGAAGTCAATCTAGGTACCGGCTGACCTAGGTAGTATGATGTTAAACAGCAGGCAGATCCCACGGCACCTTGAACCCCAGCAAACGCATGCCCCACACGTGTCAACAACCATCATGCTCGTCGTCCTGAGTCGTCCTGCTTTGATCTTGCAGAGCGTGCGGCAACATGCAAAACGTTCAAGGCAGCATGCGATGTCGTGCCATCTTTCGCGTCCGGGTCGTGCAGCATTGACCACCAGGAAACAAATCACCTCTTCAAGCGTCGTCTCTCTCTCTCTCTCTCTCTATCTTTCTCTCTATCTCTCTCTCTCTCTCTCTCTCTCTGCCTCTCTATCTATCTATCTCTCTCTCTCTCTCTCTCTCCTTGTCTCACTCTCTGCCTGCCTCTCTCTCTCTCTCTCTCTCTCGCTCTCTCTCTCTCTCTCTCTCTCTCTCTCTCTCTCTCTCTCTCTCTTTCGCTTTCTCTAACTCTGGTTCGACGAGAAGCAGCGGGGAGCGTATTCAAACAGCACCCTCCCTCCCTCTCCCTCCCTCTCTCTCTCTCTCTCTCTCTCTCTCTCTCTCTCTCTCTGTATCTCTCTCCCTCTTTCCCTCTCTAAGACACTTAGTCTCTCGTCTCAAGGAATTATCCTAGTCTTCACACCTTGAAGTTCCTGCTTCGTCAGCAACCACCGAAAATAACTGCTTAGCTTCATAATAATATCTGAATGCAACAATACATGACAGGACTTTTAAATGGTTTCAGCATAATTATTTAATGCTTGGACAACTGCTACACAACTTCGGGGATGATTCCGTCCCTTACCATCATGTGTAGAGTGAACTTCGCGAAGAGCACTACGCTTTTAGTCGTTGAACCCCAAACCCCCTAGCCAGGATAGCCGCGTGCCAAGACGCAAGACGAAACAATCAAAAGCCGCGTGCCACGACGCAAGCACAAACAATCAAACGGCCGACAACTACCGGTTTCCATGACTTGTCACCCAAAGCGACTAAGCACTCCAACTCATGATAGAATTATACGGTAATCGTAACAGTCCACAGCCCACCACAACACATTACGCGCCGGGCCAATTCAATGTGCGTCAAGAACCGTCATGTCAATTTGCTTCGTCGTGCCTTCATCATATAGACGGTGCAACCACGCAGGCAAGCTCACGGATTATGCCACAGGTAGAAAGTGTTCGCCCTTGGACTTGGATTGGTCAATCCAAGAACCGCCTCGTCAATCGTCGTTTCTGTTCTCTCTCTCTCTCTCTCTCTCTCTCTCTCTCTCTCTCTCTCTGGCGCTGTATCTGTCTCTGCATCTCTTTCCCTCTTCCCTCTCTCTCTCTTTATCTATCTCTATCTCATTCTATCCCTCCCTGATGTCTCTCTCTATCTCTCTCTATCTCTCTGTATTTCTCTTTCTCTCTCTCTCAGCTCCGTCTCTGCCTCTGGCTCCGTTTCTCTCTCCCTCTATCTTTCTTTCAGAACCGCTCCCTCTCTAACTATCTCTTTCGGAGGCAGTCGACGCGTCTCTTGGTCTTGTCTAAGGGCATGATCCTACTTGTCATGCATCACTACTTGCCAGGACTTACGTAGCAGTAAATCATGTCGGCTGTATGTTCTGGGGTATGACTTCGGGTATGACCGCTTCAAAGATCCTGCGACGTTGCCTACCCCTATAGTATAAAGTCAGCCTTCAAACTTCCCCAAACCCCTACCCAATAGCCTATTCCTCGAAGTGAAGCCCTAAACCCTCGCCCGGAAACGAGCCTGCCAATACGGAAGACCAAACAACGGAGGACCCAGAATAGGATGACATCTCACCCCAAACCAAACTCTTAGTCTTGTGAAAGATGCAGGGCTAATTGTCGCACCTGGAGCTTTCACATGTCAACAGTCCAGTGGGTAAATGTAAATTCTACGGAAAACCGTGATTGTAGGAAGAACATTGATCCAGCCGAACAGGATCCGCATACTACTGAACTGATCGCAACAATCCGTCCGATCGAAGCCCGACCATTGCGCCTGCGCTTGGAGAGCTCCGTCCAAATCTGGTAGGACTTGACACGGCAATGATGGTAGATTGCCTGGTTGCTCTGTACTGTACTGTGGGAGTGGAATATCGGTCAAGGCTAAAGGAAAAGAGTCTGGAATGGCACTGTGCTAGGTCGTAGGTTCTAGGCTTCAGGGGCTGTGGTTCAAGGGTCCAGGCTTGAAGCTTCAGGGCGCAGCACATAAAACCGTCAGGGCCCCAACACGGCTTCGAACTTGTGCTGACATCGTACTTGCGCGATGTATTTCTATCTCTGCTTCAGAAGGACAGCACAGCAATCAGCGCCAAGGCACCGCTGCTCCGAAGCATTCGGCCCATGACATCGCTCCGCAGTCCGTCTAAACCTGCAATCATTCAAATCACCAGCTTGCGGCTAAAGTCCAGGGTCTGTTGTGTCTTGGGAAGCGAGAATAAAAGATTGAATTTTGGGAAACGAAAACCCAGAAGTGTTGAATTTTGGAAACGGAGAACCCAGAAGTGTTGAATTTTGGAAACGGAGAACCCAGAAGTGTTGAATTTGTGAAACGGAGAACCCAGAAGTGTTGAATTTGGAAAACGGAGAACCCAGAAGTGTTGAATTTGTGAAACGGAGAACCCAGAAGTGTTGAATTAGGGAAACGGAGAACCCAGAAGTGTTGAATTTTGGGAAACGAGAACCCAGAAGTGTTGAATTTGTGAAACGGAGAACCCAGAAGTGTTGAATCACAGATGTGATTCAACACTTGGGACACACGTGGAAACCGGAAATTCAACACCCAATGCCTTCTGGAAAAAACAGGCCAGAAGTGTTGAAACAGAGCTCTGGTTCAACACTTCCGGCCTGTCCTAGTCATTTTTTCATATCAATGAGTTTTTTCAAAACATGCTTTTTTGCACCAAAAGGCAGCCTGGTGTTGAATCGCAGCTGTGATTCAACACCCATTCGTCTTCGAAATTGAGAAGGGACCGGTGTTGAATTTCCTCTGCCTGCCGGCGATCTGATTTCCTTCCAACCACCGGCGTTGGCCCTAAATGTCCATGCCGCACCTCAATTTTTTTGCAAAAACGATGTCGCAAAAGTAGATACGCACGTCTCAGAACCCAACCCGGGAGACCTTTCAAATTACATTCAAAACGCAAGCCAAGTGTGTCCCAAGTGTTGAATCACATGTGTGATTCAACACTTCTGGGTTCTCCGTTTCACAAATTCAACACTTCTGGGTTCTCCGTTTCACAAATTCAACACTTCTGGGTTCTCGTTTCCCAAAATTCAACACTTCTGGGTTCTCCGTTTCACAAATTCAACACTTCTGGGTTCTCCGTTTCACAAATTCAACACTTCTGGGTTCTCCCTTTCCCAAATTCAACACTTCTGGGTTCTCCCTTTCCCAAATTCAACACTTCTCAGTTCTCCGTTTCCAAAATTCTTCTGGGTTCTCCGTTTCACAAATTCAACACTTCTGGGATCTCCGTTTCACAAATTCAACACTTCTGGGTTCTCGTTTCCCAAAATTCAACACTTCTGGGTTCTCCGTTTCACAAATTCAACACTTCTAAGTTCTCCGTTTCACAAATTCAACACTTCTGGGTTCTCCCTTTCCCAAATTCAACACTTCTGGGTTCTCCGGGAATTTCCCCAAATCCAACACTTTTGCTAGTCTAGTGGCCTGTCGAAAATCAAAGATACTGAATTCAACGACTTCTGGGTTGTCAGTTTACGATAATCCGACACTTATTCTGGGTTCTCTTTATCCAACATTCAAGTTGTCTAAGTTCTGAAAATTGGAACACCTCTTGGTTTCGCCCGAAAGCTTAGCAGTGACTGCTGAGCTCTCCTTCCGAAACTTGAACATGTCATGGTTTTCCTTATGAACACTGACGTTGCGCTGTTTTTCGTGTTTGCGAAAGCAAACAGTCAATTGACCCCTGGGTTCTCCCCTAAGGCACAGGTTGAACAGATATGGTGTGGGGGTTTTAGGCTTTAGGGTTTAGGGAAAGTAGCGAAGGCTTGAAGCCTAAGACCTGACACGGCCACAGATCGGGCTTATTACTAGGATTGGGCGACCGACGGATTCGAATGGACAATAATAACGATTCGGACAAGCATCCATTCGAATGGACTATAATATCGATTCGGATGGACAGGGACCGGTCATCGTAAATGAAACCAGAAAAGTATCGATTCGGATGGACATGGACCGAGCATCGTAAATTAAAACAGATGGGGCGACCAACGGATTTGATTTGACAACACCGATTCGGACAAGCATCAAATTCGAATGGACCATATACATCTCGATTCGGATGGACACGGACCGATGATCGGAAAAAAACAATATCGATTCCGATGGGCACGGACCGATCATCGTAAATGAAAAAAGGATTGTCAATGGGCGACCAACATATATTCGAATCGACGACTAATTAATATCGATTCGGACAAGCATCAAGCATCATCAATCGGCAAACCAACCACTTAACATCAGAATCAGCTCCCCTGAACTCACCGGCTCCCCTCAACGAGACGGCCAGCTTAGTAGTTAGGCTCGATGGTTAAGGACATTAGGGAAGGGGTTCCGATTCAGAATTGGGCCTGTCAAAGCTTTGTACACTTGACCTTGACTTTTATTTCAGGCTTTAGGATTTTAAGGAAGTTAAGGGAGGGTTGAACTTATTATGCTAAGTATCTTAGCGTAACTCCGCACAAAACACTCGGCCTCGGAATCAGAATCAACGGCCGGCTCGTCTTGGTCGGGGTGGCCAACCAGCCCTGCCACCACGGCCGCGGCCGCGACCCTTGCCAACTGCAGGAGTCGGTGCTGCAGAATCGAAAGCATTCTCCGCGATTTGCAGCGCTTCTTCCCAAGGAACGCCCTCCGCCCAAGCAGTCGCGGCAGAATCATAAATGATGCGGCGCTTGGTGCGCGCAACGTAGTTCGCAACGACGGTCTTGTTGCCTGGCGGCCTTTGAAGCCTCCGAATCATGATTACTTCAGGTTGGACGATCAAAATGAACCAGTCCCAAAAATAATCTTTGAAGCAGAATCAAAATTAATGCTGTCGCGGCAACCGCAGAAGATTCGCTGTCGGGTCCGCTACGCTGTGTGGCACCACAAACTGTCCCGAAGGCACGGAGTCGCAAGCAGAGGCCCGGATCCGACACCTGAAAGACTATAGGCTTGGTAACAGATCTTTCGAGGCTTAAAGGTTTAGGGAATACTAACAACTGGCAGAAAAAAAAAGTGGCGAGACCTCCAAGAGAGAGGTTGATAGGTAATCCGTAGGGTCTGGTCACTAGCGGTCCACGTTGTGAAAGATGTTCCATATAAGAAACAACAGCCTCAGCCTGCCTTGAACCAATTGTCATACTGGAATATTATATTCGTTGTCATGTTGACGAGGTGCGCATCTACGTTGATCAAAGGCTTCAGCGGCGTAGTCCCGGACACCCAGCCTTGCAGATAGTCCACCGCTTCTTGCAGCTTGAAGTCCAGCAGAAGTGGAGTGTAGCGTTCGATTTGCTCGCGCATCTCCGGCTCGATGGGCCTCTTCCGTGCCACTCCTGAATGTCAACTACCACGAAGATTCAATTACATGCTGATATGATGTAAACAAACTGCTATTTGAACACCAGTATTACAAGCAGGATTCCGGCTGGCAGCCCATGTGGCAGTCTCGTCAAGGCCACGTGGCGAGGATACCATCTGAAGCAACTTTCGTAGGAGGGGTTGTGCATCCATTGCTTCGTTCGCAGCACGACATCATGGGCATGCTCCGGCCAGCCACTCCACAAGCGATTCATGATCGGGACGTTCACAACTGACAGGGCATCAAGTTCAAGGCAGGAAGTCAAGTCTCCATGTCATTTTTATAGTTTAGTTGCTACCGACTCCCAGGATGCGACCCTGAAGCATTGATCCCAAGACCAACTCCACAAACTGACCACTGAGCGCCACTCTCGATTATATACGGCAGAGCGAGGAGGACGTGGCGGGGGCGAGGCAAACAAGTTCGGGCGGTCTTGTGGCTTCTGAGGCCTACTTGGGTGGGGGTTATAAGGAATTGGGGAGGGGCGGGGCAAACAAGTCCAGTCCAAGCTGTCTTGTGGCTTCTCAGCCTACTACTTGGGTGGGGTCATAAGGACTTGGGGGGGCGGGGCAAACAAGTCCGGGGTGTCAGTGGCAAACAAAGGAGGCAGAAGCATCACACTGAGACTCTCAGTTCACAAGTTGACGGGAAGACGTGCAACAAATCAAGAAAATCATATGCTTTACGGGATGATAACTCATATCGGAAAGTCGCGGCCGAAACGGACTCTGATCGAACGGATGTGAGAGAATGTACCCTGCTGCAAGCCTGGGAGGTTGCAGCGTCTGTCGAACTGAAACACGTGCGGTGCCCCAGGACCCCCGATTCCTTTCAAGGCCACCGGCACGGCCCCTGCGTAAAAGGAGTTCCTGGTGATTCGGCTCCGATCGAGGAAAAAAATGCGTACTATTTATCATCAGCTCAAAGAAGGAGACTTTCAGCTCCGAGGCTGACATACCGTTTGCGCATTAAGGTGGTTAAATACGGTGGCCAGACTTGTTTGTTCACGGGGACACACTTAATATTCCGGCTTGACTTGGATTGGTTGAAATCCAAGAATGGAATCGTCCACTAATATTGCGTGATACACCGGAGAAAGACAAAAGAACAGATGCCATTCTCAGCAATCGAGCTTCCAGTCGCGTGTCTGGTCCACTTGCACCACTCGGGAGACCTTTTCGGAAGGCCGCTTCAGAGCCCCGAGGAAGTTTCTGATGTGGAGACAGAAGTCCGCAATGGTCAAAGCGGACTTCACCCGGGACGCCAAGTGTCGCGACAACGTTCCAAAAAGTTGGTCTATGTCTTCGTGAGAGTGTCCGGTGCGTAAGCACCGGACACTCCCACTTCTGATAACACCAGCCGAAACGAGACCAGAAAGCCACCGCAGCGTAACGTTGTTCTTCACCTCCCTCGTCGTGTTGTCCGACTGAATATGGACATTCATGTCGGACAGAGTCCCTCCAAGTTCAGAAACCAGCTGGAGGCAGTAGGCGAGGATCTCGATGCAAAAATTTGCATCTTTGGGCAAGTCAGCGTTGGCGACTGCAAAAACAACGGCCCATCCATGAATGATAGCGCCGCTGACGTGGAGCTTTGGCCGATTGAAGCTGTCAAAGCACTTCGCACGTAGCTTCGGGTCTCGCGGCACCAAGAACTTGGACTGATCGATCCCGTCGATGATGATGGTAAGGTCAGTGCCCCGAAGCTGGGAGCGTCCACGTGCCTCCCAGTATTGCAGCCTGTCGCGATACTGCGCAGTCAAATGCTCAAAGTATCTGTCTTGCGCAGCTTGTCGTGCTCTCAGGTGGTGTGCCAGGCCAGATATCATAGTTTTATGACGCAAGCATTGCGTGCACTGAGCATGCGAAGACCGAGGTCGAAAGCTCAGATGCGGGAACTCGCGTTTCCACACCTGGGTTTTAAATGCCAGGCCTCTGAACCTTTATTCGTCTCCAGAGTTTCAGCACTCGCTCAAACTTTAAACTTGAGATACAGATACGAGCTGGCTTTTTGTTCTCTCCAAAAGAACAAAAGATAGGACCTGCGTCATGAAAAGGAAGGTATGAAACTCGCCAAGACGCCCGCCAGAACGTGGGGAAACTGACCTTCTGCTCCGGTGCACAGTGGCGCAAGTATTGTTCGTGATACTCACGCATGTCGCCCGGCGGCAGGAAGCCTTTCAATTCAACACAAATTTCGAACTCATCATAAGGAACGCCACTTGGACTGGCAAATGGCCATAAACCAACAAAGAAACACAATGTCTACGGCATATCGTGCGAGCGGCGTTCCTCAGGTCCTCCACCCTGCGGAGTGCGGCTCTGGTTGACGACCACCGACCGACACGTCGATCGCTTCTTCTTGTGCAGTGCAGCTGCATAGGGGTCGGCATCCGGATCGGTCGAAACGTCGAAAGCGAAGTCCGACTCCTTGACCTCCCCCGGCTCGTCTCTGACGTCCGGAAGGCTTTCTGCCACGGATTCGTACATCCTGGTCAAGAAAGAAAAAACCTCCGAAGTTCCCGGAGCCACCTGACCTTTCTTGGGAGATTTCAGGTACCGTTGATCCACCGGCGGCTTCGGCTGACCACGCCGCACAGCCGTCAGCAACTTCTTGAGCCGACCGAATCCTGACAAGCAAGGGGTCGTCTAACAATTCTTAGCTACTCGCGAATACACAGACTTGCTGTATGGAAAATGAAAACATACCAACATTGTAATTCATTTGCTGATGATAGTCCTATGCCGTGGAGTTGTCTCCAAGCTCGTGCGCAAACTGGCCTTCCAAGAAACTTCCATGTCAAGGTCTGGCGGGCTTCAAGTTGAGCTTCTTCGTGCATTTGCTTCAGTTTCTCGAAGACCTCAGCTTTGAAAGCACACTGAAAGCGATCCGAAGGACAACTCCTTCTATGAGTAGTTTAAATCCAAAAGACTTGAAAGCGTTTCATGACATTTGATATAAGGCACCACTTGATCCTGGTCCACTTTGTGATACTCCATCCATGTTCTTCTAAAAGAGCGCAAGGCCTCGAAGTTTTTGTGAAGCCGGTACGGGGCCTTGCAGCCTTTACGACATTTTGCATGGCATTTCCGTGCCACCATCCGTTCCAAAGCTAATGCATTGTCAGGAGCAGGTCGCTTGCTCTTGGGCCGGTTGTCGAGACCCTTGCGCTTTCGCTTTCGAGTTCCGGCAGTTTCAGATTCTTCTTGCTCTGCCAGGAAGTCCTCGGAGCTGTCTGACAGCTCCGTCACATCCTTCAGCACAACCTGGCCGCCTCCTCGGGCTGCAACCAGAGGACCAAAACATGCAGGTGGCCGCAAGGCTGCAGGCACACAGCTACTCGAGGATGAAGCCATGCCATGTTTGCGCCGTTGGGAAACTTCCTCATGGTTGACACAGCGAGACTAGTACAGACCCGAATGTTCAGTACCCTGCATCGGCCGCCTGCACAGGGGCGGGAGCTCCGAACGGGACCTCGGGGTTTAACGTGAGGGTTCAGTGCATGAAAGCGA
>CAJNDT010001269.1:725064-767564 GCA_905221615.1 Symbiodinium sp. CCMP2592
AAGGTTGCTCCATGATCTTGGCCATGCGGAACATCGCGTACAACTCTAACGTCGAGACTTTGGCAGATCTGACAATTTTCGCAGCAGAGAAAGATGCCGAGGTCAACGATGCCAAATCGTACAAGAGCGACCACGCTTGGCTTTTGTCCATCAAACATCGAGTCGGAGTACTTGTTGATGCAGCACGTCTTCGAACTTTGACCCAAAGTCTGGAAAACAATGAAACATTCTTAAGAGATGGACGTGGCCTGAGTCTCTTGACTCCCAATGCAGACTTAATGAAGAAACGGTCAATGAACGGTGAATTCAATCTGGGCTGCCACCGATCAATAAGGACATGCTCTTGCACCCACGCTTGTTTGTAGTCATCATGAACAGACAGACAAAGTGTAGAAAAGTCGAAATAACTGCCCAGCGAAGCCCAAATACGAATGGCCGGTTCAACTTGAACATATTGCTCACGGAGAACTTGCTTGAGTTTGGACTGCCGGTTGAATTCACGCTTCGAAATAGTAATTGAGGTACTTCCCACATACATCCATCGGTCTCTTTGCTTGAATGATGAACGCGTACTCCAAGACACGGGGGCTTTCAAATAAACTGCACAAGGACTCTGGAACCGTGTGAACGTGTATTCAGACGGCGTGACTCCAGCTTTGCGCAATTTTTCAAGCAGCCGTTGTTCTGGCGAGCTAGCGTATCCCCCCGCCACCTCCCTCTACACCTCCGGGGAGTACGTAGCAAGCCTAGCTTAAGCTAGCTGGCTTCACGCAGTAGCACGGACAACACGAACTTCTCTCTTTTTAGCGTTGTGGCGAAGTCCCGCGTTAGCCCGGAGAAGAACTCTAGCCTTTGGCTAGCTAATCTCCAGGGTGGGTTGGGTGGGCACTCGCAATTTGCCCCCCAATAGCTGGGGGCCTTTCAGCACAATGGCCACGGAGTAGCACTGCTTCACCGGCCATGTGCAGTCACTCTAGCAAACAGACAAGCTTCGTTCTGTTTAGCTTCAGAGGAAAACCCCTTCGACGTTTTCTAGCGAAACACCTTCGATGTTTCCCAAAGGGATACTGGCGCTAGCATACACTGTCGTACCTCGTCCCTCGGCACGAGTGCGTACACTAGCTAGCGTATCCTCCCGCCCCCTCCCACTACACCTCCGGGAGTACGTAGCAAGCCTAGCTAAAGCTAACCGGCTTCACGCAGTAGCACGGACAACACGAACTTCTCTCTTTTTAGCGTTGTGGCGAAGTCCCGCGTTAGCCCGGAGAAGAACTCTATAGCCTTTGGCTAGCTAATCTCCTTGCGCAGCCGTAGGGCTACCAGGGACCTAGCTTACGGGCCTTCTTAGCGAACCTCGGAGCCTTCGGCTCTCTGGTCCTTTTCCTCACTCCTAGCTCCTGGAAGTAGCTAGCCGAGTGTTCGAGGAGACGGCCCAGCACGCGCCACTCTAGCTTCTCCCCCTCCAGGTTCACCCTGAAGTCCGGGGAGAAACTAGCGAAGTTCTCGTTCGTGAGATCGTCCGCTAGCTGGTTCAGATCCCTGCGGATCCACTGTAGGTGAAGCTCACAGTTCTTAGCGGAGAGTTCCTCTGCTAGCTCCATCAACACCAAGGTCGATGGAAACTTCGTCGTCATAGCCTTCTTCAGTAGCGCTTCGTTGGACTGGTTGTCAGTGTAGCCACGGATGGCCACCTTGGAGGTCTTCTTAGCATCCCCTTCCGGGACCCAGAGCCTCACACCAACCAGAGTAGCCAGTAGCTCCAACGCGGCTATGACCTTGTTCGGGTCTCCTTTAACGAAGGCCCAGGGGGCCCATTCCTTCTTCACCTCTAGCGAGAACCAGGGACCGTGGCAGCCGTCCACTAGCTCGAGGAAGCCCCCAATCCAGGCACGTCCATTCTCGGCTTTAGCGTCGGTGTAGAAGGAGAGCGGTGCCGCCCCGTCCAATAGCGAGGCCGGCTTCTGGAGACGGCCCCCCCGCTTCCAGGCGGTCTGCTAGCCAGCCACAGAGGACGCGAATCATCGTGGGTAGCGTGAGGAGCCCCAGCTTCCCCTGAACGGCCGAAGAGCAGGCGTGTAGCGGTCCCAGGAAGGGGCGCTCCCAGTCTAGCGCCATGGAAGCGAACCCCAGGCGCCCTAGCCCTTGTGCGAAGGGCCGGGCCTCACACTTCCCATCTCGGACTAGCTTCCGTAGCCATTCCACTAGCCAGTCGGTTCTCTTCTGAGACAGGCCTAGCCTCCAGGTGGAGTACTCGGTTTCCATGCCTAGCCACTCCGCCCGAAATCCCCCCCTCGTCTTGGCCCACTTGAAGGGGTACCCAAGACTAGCGAGGAAGAGATAGCTTAGCGGGATCCCCATGCGTCCTCTAGCCCCTCGGCCCAATGACTCGAGGTCGTCGGCATAGAGAAGCATGTCTAGCGGGAACGATGGCCCTAGCAGGTGGTATGTGAGTCGAAGCCCACACGCCGCTATGCGGGTCCACCAGTAGCTCGCGCATGATAGCCCGAAGGTCCCCACCAGATTAACGTAAACCGTCTGGCTGTCGGGGTCCCCCGGTGTAGCTTCCTCGGTGTCGATCTGACACCCTAGGTAGCCATGCTCTCCTTCGGCATGTTTGTAGCGTCGGTGAGCTTTAGCGATGTCGCCCACTACGGAGAAGGCCACCTCGTTAGCGTCGATGTGCTCCCGAAGTAGCTGCTTCTTCTCCCTAGCTCCTGGGGCCCGGATCTTGTCCCTGCACTTAATGCGGTGGTTGACCCGGACCCCGTGGGTAGCATCGTGGATCATCCTCTTCTTTCCACTAGCTTCGTCCTCGACGATGACAGCTAGCGCGGCGATGGCTCGATGCTCGCCATAGCGGGCTTTGAACTCGCCTAGCATCATCTTGACCATGAGGCCCTCCGCCACGTCCTCTTCGAACTTCTCCCTAGCGAACTCACGGTACTCCTCCACCGAGGAGTAGTTCGGGACCCAGGCTAGCGCCGCCTCCCAAGGGGCGTTCTCCAAGGGCCACTTTAGCTGTTCCTCGAAAACGTGGGGAGTGCGTGGTAGCGGGTCCCTCACCCCCACCGGTAGCCCCTCCTCGGCCTGGAGGAGGAAGTCCCTGTCGGGATCGCCGGCCGCGGTCAGTAGCGCCCGGGTGAGGCGGAGGTATAGCGGCTGCCCCGAGGCCACCTTTAGCAGCTCCGATTCTCCCAGGTCATTAGCTTCCAGCCACTCTTTCCAGATCAAGCGTAGCTGCTCCTGGAGATCTTCGGAGCTAGCTAGGGCACAGCCCGTGGCCCCCCCGGCAGCCATGCGGAAGGCTTCCTTCTCTAGCTCCGCTTCCGAACCTATCTTAGCAAGGATCACCTCCATCATTTTCTCCCGTAGCCAGTCCCAGTTGGGACCTTCGGCGTAGCTGCGGGTAGCGTGGGGCCAGCGTCCTGGGGAGCAGAGGCCCCCACCATCATGGTAGCTCTTGTTGCCACCTAGCTGTTGGCAGGTCCTTGGTGGCCCTGAACCCCCTAGCACTCGCGGACCCTCCGGCTCACAGGTCGGCAAGGTCTCGGGTAGCGGGCACTCCGGCCGAGCGCCACCCCCCTCCCCCTGGGCAGCGGTAGCAGGGTGCTGGCAGGAGTCCAGAATCAGGGTAGCCAGCCACTGGCACATTCTAGCGGGCCACTTCTCGGAACCTGAGGTCTTGAAGGGGCCCTTAGCGGTGCGTTTGAACATGCGACCCAAGGTAGTAGCAGAAGGCAGCGGTCCTGTGTAGCAGCCCTTTTTGTCATAGCACGGCAGGCCTTCGTGTACGAAGTCTGGCATAGCAGAAGAGCATTTTAGCAGCAGCCGCGTCGGCTTAGCGTATGGCGTACCAAAACTAGCCTGGTGGAAGGCCACGGTCCGTAGCCCCTTTTTGTTAAACATTCTGCCAGGAACAGTAACACAGCTAGTGCAGTACAGTTAATGTACAGGAACAGCCGTCACGCACACGCGACGTGCAGGCTCGAGACCCCAGGACACACCGTGCCCAGGAACAAAAGTGTCCGACAGTCTTTGTGGGTAGGCACCCTTAGTGAAGCCCGTTCTTTAACATGGTAGCGGAGCTGCCTCCAGGAACCTCCTTGGCAGCGATGATGCTACTCGTAGCCATAGGAACCATGATGCTCGGCGACATGGCAGTTTGCCTCGTTGCCGGATGGAAGCAGATGCGCGCAAATGAGCAGATCACCAAGAAGACGGAGACAGTGCTCAACATGCCCACGCTCAGGATCGCAGTCCGTTCAGGAACAAAGTACCACCGCAGAGGTGGTGGACACCTTCGCAACCACAACGTGACAGCAGGAAACGCGCGAGACTTTGACGCTTGCAGCGATTGCTACCCCGACCGAGTGTTGGTGGAAGAGAGAGAGAAAAGGAACATGAAGTGCTACGGTTTGGCAGCATGTATGGTGCTGCTGGTTGGTTTCGCATTGGGAAGCCTCGCAACTTTGTGCGGGATGATCTTGGTCCCAGGAGCAGGAAGTATGGCGGTGAGACCGTGGCAGGCCCTTGGCAACAACGTGGAGACCAAGGAAGAACTTGCCCTTGGAGACGCCTTACCCTCCAAGGATGCGAGCCGTGGGAGAAAGGAACTCACTTACGTAGAGAGTGACGAGAGCGAGCTCATGGCAGTGTGGTCGAGCAGAAGGAAGCCCAATACGCACCGGAACCGATACAGGAACTACGACGTGTACGGCGAGTACTACCAGCAAGGCTACAACGAGTGCAGCGTGAACCCCGACGGCACCAACGTGAACACGATCAGGAACACGAACGCGTACACGATCAAGGACTACGTGGAGATAGGAAAAGTCATGGTACCGTACGCTTTGTTGTGCGTGAACCAAGTGATGAACGAGCTCTACAGCGTCGTTAGCGTGACCGGCGAGTACTACACGGAAGAGAACATGAACGGCGACCAGAACACCGAGAACCAGGAGAGTGAGAGCCTTGAGTCAGGCTACGCCCCTAGGTACCTAGTAAAACAACAGCGAGAAGTACTGAGAAAATTTGTACAGGAACATGTTCACAGTTTCGTAGAAAAGCTAGCAACTGTAGGAAAGAAGTTTCACGACGTCGTGCATGTGATAGTTCAGGAAGTCATTTCCAACAGAGTTGTATTTCAAGGAATTCGCATAGCAGTGTTCTTAGGACCCCCAATGGGACTGATTACTTGGATCACCCTGTCGTACTATTCTAGTGTGTTTTTCGCAAGAGCAAGCAACCGCTCAAAGCACCAAAGGAAGACAAGAGGAGAAAGGAGAGCACAAGCAGTGTGCAGGAAACAGTGCAAGTCGCTACTTTTAGCAGCACTAGTGTACAGCAACCTTGAAACAGCAAAAGGAATGGAGGAATGCATTGAAGGCACTTGCCGAGATCAATGCACAGACCTTACAAGGAATACAAACACTAGCAGAGGAGATCAGGAACTCAGCAGCTTCAGGAAGTCAAAGAGAAGCAGGACTTACACAAGCATTCCAGGAAACCCTGACAGCAGTTCAGGAACAGCAGAAGACAGCGCAAACAGCGTTGGCAGACGCTCACACGAATGCAGCAACGACACTTGAGGAGATAGGAGCATCTCTGGAGAAAGCAGTAAAGGAACAAAGAAAGCCTGGAGAAGTGGAGTTGCACAAGCTGATTAAAAGCCCCGAAGCATTTTCCACAGGAACATGGCAAGAAGAGAAGAGTGGATGGACAGAGTTCAGGAACAGGATTCGGATCTGGCTTGGAGCAGTGGATTCCAACATGGTGAAGATCATGGACATCGCCGAAAGGAACTTAAAAGATGATAAGCAAGTGAAGATGGCTGAGATGTCTGCAGAAGCAAAGGAAACAAGCAGACGCCTGTACAGTGTTCTTTGTTCATACACTCAAGGAAGGCCGTACCGAGTTGTAAAGCATGTAGCTGAGGAGAACGGTATGGAAGCTTACCGTATGCTACTCAAGGAATATCAACCAACGAATCGTGCGAGATCGTTGGAGTTGTTTCACAACATTCTCAACTACAAATTTGCTCACAACAAAGGAATTGCTGAGAATATCCTCGAATATGAGGAACACATCGAGAAATACGAGAAGGCTACTGGAGAAAAGGTACAAGAGAATGTGAAAGTATCTACTCTTATCCAAGGTATGAAACCTGACGTGAAAAGGCACTTGTTGCTCAACATGGATGAGAAGACACAGTACAATACTCTTCGTCAGTACCTTGTGAACTATGAGTCAACCGAGCGTTGGACTAACTCTTTAGCAGCCCAGCAAGGAACACCTCAACGAACCACAACAGACTTGATCGACAAAGGTGATGACCATGGTGGTCTTGCAGCAATGGATATCAACCAAGCATGGTACAAAGGAAAGAAAGGCTATGGCAAAGGTTATGTTCACCATAAAGGCAAAGGTAAAGGAAAAGGCAAGAAAGGTGGAAAGGACTTTGGAAAAGGTTACGGCTTTGACAGCAAAGGTAAAGGTAAAGGTAAAGGTTTCGGAGGTTTTGGTAAAGGCAGAGGTCGAGGCAACTGGAAAGGCCGAGGTAGAGGTTTTAGAGGTTACAAAGGAAAAGGCAAAGGTCGAGGAAGAGGTTTCTTCAGACACAAAGGAAAAGGTAAAGGCAAAGCCCAAGCAGCTACAGGAGTGTGTCAATACTGTCATAAGTATGGACATTTCGAAGCACAGTGCAGACAGAAGATGCGTGACATGGGTTATCAGGCCAGGAACGTTGACCTTGAAAACCAGAGCGAGCAAGCAAGCACTACCGCTACTTCAACTCAGGCCCCTTCGTCAGCCAACAAGACCTCAACAAGCCAAGCAAGCCAAGGAACCCAAAGACCAGTGATTAGGATGGTCTCCATGTACCACATGGGAGACGAGCCCACAAGCTTTCCGGAGGAATTCGCGCTGAGTGAGAACTCTGAAGAGATAGAGATTGAGTACTTCGGAAGAGTTTTGCGGGTTGGTGGTGAAGAAGTTCAGGAAGAGAGGAGTGAGACAGAAGAGTTTTGGATTGGTGATGAAGATGATGAGTTTCAGGACTGTGATGAGGTGAGGGATGATGCATGGCTGGAATGGCATCTAGCAGGAACTCCGATAGGAACTCAGGATCGTGGATACTACTTTGAGTGTCCCAATGGATGTCATGAAACACCGTGGCACCCAAACATGCAGGAATGCGAGAACGGATGTCACCATCCTCCTAGAAGGAACAGAGTGGAGAGAACAGCACCCTCAAGGACCATCACCAGGTTTGCGCGTGCAGCAAGGAACGCGAGAAGTCGAGAGATCGAGGTCGTGCTGGATTCAGGAGCCGACATTTCGTTGGCACCGATGTGGATGAAGAAGTATGGAAGAAAGGCACCCAACACTACCAAGGTAGTTTTGCGAGATGCACAAGGATCTCGGATCAAGGTTTCAGACCAAAGGATCATTGAGGTTGAGTTTCGAGATGTTCAAGGAAACATTGTGAAGGTTGAAGAAGTGTTCTTGATTTCATCGGTTGTGCACCCTCTTTTGGCAGTAGGTAAACTTTGCGAGATGCACAAGGATCTCGGATCAAGGTTTCAGACCAAAGGATCATTGAGGTTGAGTTTCGAGATGTTCAAGGAAACATTGTGAAGGTTGAAGAAGTGTTCTTGATTTCATCGGTTGTGCACCCTCTTTTGGCAGTAGGTAAACTGTTGAAGAAAGGCTGGGAGTTCAGAGATGGAACAGCAACAGGCACTTTACTAACAGAAGGAACAACCAAGATCGCAGTGAACTACAACAACAACTCACTTACAACAAAAGCCTTTGTGAGAGCAGTCAACTGGGAAGCAGAAGCAAAACCTATCCCTATGTACTTGTGCGAGAACTTGAAGGAACTCATTGAAGAACAGCGTGTTGGTTGGACCAACTGGCGAGACCCTTACCAAGTCCACTTCAGCCTAGGAACCTCAGAACACGTTGATACTTACTTGATGTTCCCACCAGGAAAGTTCGCATATCGAGCAGTGCTTATTGAGGATGATGATCAGTGGTATTTGTTGCATCACAGCATCATGTTTGAGGAACTTGAGGAACCGTTTGGAACAATCTTCGATGGCAGCAAGGAGTACCGCACGCTTACGCTAGTATCGCTCAAGGAGTTTCCACTGAACCTCATAGGCACCCCCAAGGAAGATGAGGATCGAAAGATGTTTGAAGAGTACACTGAGGATGCATGGTCAATCAGCATGGATGGCACTACACTCACGAGGTACCACAACTCGTTGAGGAAGACTTTGTTCAATCCTCGAGATACCAATGACATTCCAGTAGACATTGGAAACCTCAAACCAGACAGGTACACGTATGGAGAAGAACCGATCAACAAGGATTTCTTTGAGGATGACAAGTTCTGGACTTTGGATGAGCCTCACAGAGACCCAGAACCACTAGGAGGTTTATCCTGGACAGGACGGAGTGTATTTGAACTCATTGAACCAGTGAACCCTAAGGCCAGAAGACCAAAACAGAAGGTTCACCAACTGGACACGATTCCAGAACAGGAAGAAGAACAGGAAGAGACCTCAGAGGCCCAAGCACCAGCACACAGGCATGAACTTGCAGGAGAATTGTCTTTTACACTCAACGGTCATGAGTACAACCAGCAGAATAGCCTCAAGGCCCTGAGAGAGTTGTGCAAGGAACTAGGAGTCTCAAAAGCTGGCTCTAAGCAAGAGATTCTCAGAAGGCTCAGTAGATCCATTATGGAAGCAGAAAGGCATATGGAACTTGTTTCAGGCCAGAAGAAGTACAAAGAGTTTCTAGAAGCTGAACCTCTGAAGGTACCCAAACAGCCAAAGCCGGAGGAAGTTGCAGTGCATAATCTCACACACTTACCTTATGCATCGTGGTGTCCGACGTGTGTAGCATGCAAAGGAAAAGAGTCTCCACACCTTCGTGAGAACCCAGAGAAGGAAAGATCTTCAAGACCAACTTTCTGTATGGATTTCTGTTTTACAGGAACAAGTCATGATGAGGCACCAGCGGCAGTATGTCTTGTGTGTGTTGATTCTTGGAGTAGGAACATGGTCTGTATCCCGACAGCATCTAAAGGAAAAGATCTTGTAGAGCACCTTTGCGAAGGAGTGACCTACTTGAGTACTCAGCTTGGATATGGAACCATCAACTTGAAGGCAGACAACGAAGGAACAATGATGAAGCTGAAGCAGGTCATCCAGAAGCAGCGAGCAGCTTTAGGTCTAGGAACAGTCTTGCAGGATGCAGTCAGTGGCCAGAAGGAAACCAACGGCATGGCAGAGAGAGCAATCCAGACCATTAGGAGACAAGGAACAACCCTGATTAGGCACCTTGAACACAGAACAGGAACATATATTGCTCATACTCATCCAATCTTCAGTTGGGCTTTCAGGCACTCGGCATGGACCTTGAACAGGTACCACCGCCATTCCTCCACAGGAATGACTCCGTATGAGTTTATGGCAGGAAGGCCTTACGAGGGCCAACTCGCCGAATTTGGCGAATCACTTTTGGTTTTGACCAATCGTTCAGGAACACGTGCCAATAGGAAAGGTGACCCTATTTGGTTGAGAGGAGTGTTTTTAGGAAAAACAGACAACAACCTCTTCATTACGTGGCACATGGACGGCATCAAGACAAGCCGTAGCGCAAAACGTTGCTTGGAACACTTCGACGTGAAAGGAATAAGTAGCGTAGGAATTCACACTTGGGAAGTGAAGCACACTACATTGGCAACTAGGAACATTCCCAGGAAGAACATTCCAGGACCAATTGCAGAGGCGCCACCTGTCATGGATGGAGCAACTCAGGAACAGTCGGTTGAGGACTCGGCACCTTCCGCACCTTCAGGACCGATCGCAGGACCGATTGTCATCCAAGGCGGGGACTCTGCAGGGAAGTCAGGACCTACTAGGACAACCTACCTAGAGAGCAAAGCGAAGCAGGCACAGAGCAAGAGAAAAGCAGAAGAAGAACTTGAGCAGGAATACGACCAAAACAAACACGACGAAGCAGCTTCAGACCCAACGTCTTCTAGTAGCAGCAGTAAGGAAATGGACGCAGCCTCAGAAGAAGAACTCATCCCAGACAGCGCAATGGCAAGTGAGCTTCTTTCAGCTAGAGGACCAGCACCTCTTAGGAAAATGGAATTTGATGATGTAGGAACAGGTTCCAAGATCCCGAAGATTGATTCTCCGAAGAAGAAGTACCCTCCGTTCAACGTAGGAAGAGTATTTGAGCACAATGATGAAGAACTACCTGAAGCAGAACCAGGTACAGAGGACATTTTCTGGGAAGATTCATATTCGGACATTGGCGATTCCGATGAGGAACAAGACATCTTCAAGAGCGAAGATTCTGGACCTCCAGAAGTTGCAGAAGCCCAGTTGCAGGAACTGGATCGTGAGGCAATGCTCACAGAGATCAACAGACTCACCGAGATGAAGGCACTGGCAAGGAAACCCTTGCAAGAACTCGAGAGAGAAGAAGAGAGAGAGACAGAAGAAGAAGAGAGCAACCAAGGAACAAAGTGGTTGACGACGAAATTCGTCTTCGATTGGCGATTTAGGAACGGCCGATGGATGCGGAGAGCTAGGTTAGTAGCGAGAGAGTTCAAAGGAGCAGAAGTAAGGAACGACACGTTCAGCCCAGCTACGAGCGCATCGTTGGTGAGACTTATCCCGATCTTGGGATTACAACAGGAACATTCCCTGTACTCCATTGATGTCAAGGACGCATTCTTGCAGGTCCCACAAAGGACTCGATGTGCATGTCAATTCCCGAAGGAATATGTGGATCTGTTTGGCGACCAGGACCCCAGTTGTAGGAACGAAGGTTTGTTACTGCTTAGAGTACTTCCAGGACAGCGAGATGCAGCACTACTATGGAGTGATCATTTTGCAGGAACCCTCAAAGAGCAGAACTTTGATAGGAGCAAAGCTTGCCCTACTTTGTTTCGTGACGACAGGAACAGCATACTTGTTGTGCATGTAGATGACATTCAGGCAGCAGGGAAAACAAGGCACCTAGAGCCCAAGCTAGGAAAGCTAGGAGAAACCTACGAGCTAAAGGTTGAAGGCCCCTTCTTAACAGAGCAGGAACTTGAGGTAGGAGAGTCACACCAGACAATCCGATTCCTTAAAAGGAAATTCAGCTACCACAATCACGAGCTCCACATCACGAGTGACCCGAAGTATCTTGTGAAGCTTAAGGAAGAACTGAAGCTTACCAGCAAAGCCTCGAAGCCAACTCCGTGCACCCAAGAGTCGCAGGAACAGGACAACACTCAGACCTTGAACCAGGAACAAGCGGCATCGTTCAGGAAAAGCGTTGGCATACTCTTGTATGTCAGTCAGGACCGCCCTGACGTGCAGTTTGCCGTGAGAGGTTTGGCCTCCAAGATGTCGGAACCAACACATGGTTCTTGGAAACACTTAGTCCACCTAGTGCAGTACATGTCGAGAACTGAAGGATACCATTTAGTGTACAGGAAAACGCCTAGAGGACTCAGTAATCTCCATGAATCCATCAGGAATGGTAACTACGACTTT
Organism: Symbiodinium sp. CCMP2592; assembly: GCA_905221615.1. Taxonomy (NCBI): domain Eukaryota; class Dinophyceae; order Suessiales; family Symbiodiniaceae; genus Symbiodinium; species Symbiodinium sp. CCMP2592. The sequence goes on from CAJNDT010001269.1 coordinate 736,635, forward strand.
ACAGGAATAAGGCCCAAGGAACACCACCTTTTGGAAGTCTTCAGCGATTCAGATTGGGCAGGAAAGAAGGACACAAGGCGCTCAACATCTTCAGGAATTGTTTGCCTAGACGGTCAGTGCATTTACTCCTTTTCTAGGAACCAGAAGTCGGTTAGCTTGAGCAGTGGTGAAGCAGAGTACTACGCAGGAGCGTCAGCAGCGTCAGATTCTATATTGTTGAAGGAAGCAGTAGAATTCTTGACCAGGAAACAATGCAAGGTACACTTGTACATGGATTCTTCTGCAGCTAGAGGAATTATTACAAGGCAAGGTGTAGGAAGAGTCAAGCACTTGCAGATCAGGACCCTTTTTCTTCATGACCTCCACAAAGAAGGAACAATTAGCGTTCACCCAGTAGGAACCAAGGAGAACACAGCCGACATAGGTACCAAGCCCCTTTCAGCGAAACGTATTAGACTGTTGTTGCACTGGCTAGGTTTTCAAACCAGCGAGAACGAACCAGTAGGCAGAGAAGAGCTCAAGGAACACAAGGCCCAAACACAAGCTAAAGCAGTTGTAAGAATGATCAAGAGCCCAGGAACTTTGTCTTTTGCAGCTTTGTTGTTTGCAGGAATTTCAGGTATTTCAGACAGTCTTCAGATTCAGAGTTTCAAGGAACAGTGTCTTGAGAGTTGTGTTCAGGAAGAAGAGTTTCAGCCAGACTTTCAGGAACATGTTTTCTGTTGTGCAAGTGCATGTGAGCAGGACGGCATGTGCAGTGACACGAGTGCATGTGAGCTAGGAACGTCTGCAGGAACAAGCGCATGGAACAACATGTTGTGAGATGCTTTCGCAGCTCAAGGAACTCTGCGGAACACTCGCGGAACGCTCAGGTATCCAGGAACTAGTTCGCCCGGTAGCAGAAGGTCAAGGAACCTTAGAACGACAGAGCCAAGGAACCTTAGCAGCCATGGAAGCAAGCGCGAGTTCGAGCAAGAACACAGCGGAAGTTTTCAAGGAACTTGAGATTTTGAAGGAAGCGGCGACAGCCTTAAGGAACGCTTCTGATGAAAGGAACTTGATCGCGGAGTCGATCAGGAAGAACACAGAGGAAGCTGCGCGTTTGCGCAAAAGCCAGGAACACGTGGCTGGTTGTGTGGAGTCCTTGACAGGACAAATCTACGACGTCAAGCACCAGGTTCAGGAAATGGCCGAACAGAACGACAGAGACCGGCAACAGGTCAAGGAACACATGGCCTTCGTCCTAGGTACATGTGACGCCGTAAAGGAACAGCTGAACCAGATGATGCAGGACTTCTACGAGCAGCAGCAAGAGGAACAAGAAGAAGAGGAAGAAGACGAAGAAGAACAAAGGAAAAGAGAAGCCAAGGACCGAGAGCTAGAAGGTGAACTACGTCGTGAAGGACACGGACAAGGAACAGCACCGTCGAGAGCTACGTCACCTACGTCCCAGGAAAGGAAGGAATATTCGGACCGAGGCTACTTCGAGGGCATCCAGGAACGAGAGCAGGAAGCCGGCAACGAGAACGAGGCCTACGTCAACAGCTACGTTGGAGGAGAAGATCCCGGGGAGTACCCCGATGAAGGAACAGCAGCAGCAGCAGACAAGAAGAAAGTGAGGAAGCAAAGGAAGAGAGAAGAAAGAAGAAGATCGCGGAGATCAACGCCAAAAGCAAGCAAAGGCTCAAGGAAAAGGAAGAGGAGAAGAAGCTTTTTCCGTACCCCTACGACTACGCCAGCGAATGGAAGGAATACTCCGAGAACGGCGAGATCTACAGGCAACACAGAGTTACAGGAGAAAAGCAGTGGGTCGACAAGGACTACACGTACAAGCACGAGAAGGGAACAAAAGGAAAGAAGGAAGGAAAAGGAAAAGGAAAGCCAAAGGCAAGAGCAGAAAGCACAGGATTTCGACCTCGAGATGAAGATGATCGCAAATACTGGGAAGAACAGGACAGGATCTCAAAGGAACAAAGAGAAGCAAAAGCAAAAGCAGAAGAGGAGAAGAAGGCAAAAGAGGAGCAAATTGCCAAAGCAAGGTTGATTCTGGAAGCGGCAGCAGAAGAACAGGAGAAGAGAGACAAGGAAGCAGCAAGACAGGAAGCAGCCGCAGCCGCCGAGAGAAGGCGAGAGGTAGAAGCAGCAGCCAAAGCCAAAGCAGAGAGAGAGGCAAAGGAAAAGGAGGAGACCGAAGCAGCAGCAGCCGCAGCAGCCAAAGAGGAGAAGGAAAGAAAGGAGCAGGAGAAGAAAAGAAAGGAGAAGGAAGCCAGGAAGAAGAGAGAGGAAGATCAAAAGGCAGCGTCAGCGTACATTGCCAAGAAGGAAGCAGAAAAGAAGGCAGCAGCAACGACAGCAACAGGATCAGGTGAAGGAGACAGGATCCAGAAGCTTGAAGAGATGATGAAGGAGATGATGAAGGAACGCAAAGAGGATAAAGAAAGGATTGCAAGCCTTACACAGGAGCTTGAGAGCAGAGGATCGGCAGCCGGGTCGCCGGCACCCACAGAACCTGACACAACACCAGCAAAGGAAGAGGAGAAGCCAGAAGCAAAAGGAACAGGAAAAGCAACAGGAAAGGAGCCACCGAACGTCACACAGCACAAGCAGAAGGAAGAAGACAAGGACGACCCAGAACTGTCCGCCAAAGGACCAGTGAACGAAGCATCGTTCATGAAAGGAAAAGGAAAAGGAGAGTTTGAAGGAAACTGGTTTGCAGTCTACAGTTTCCAGAACAGGAAATACCAGTGGAAGTGGAACGAAGCCAAGGCACAGTGGTACTGGTATTCAGGATCAAAGGAAACAGGTTGGAAAGCAGCGTCAAAGGACAAGCAAGGAAAGGAAAAGTGCAAAGCGCAAGCAAAGATGAAAGAAGAGTGGCTAAAGGAACAGCTTCACGACCAAGAGGAAGCTAAAGACAGCGAAGAGGAAGGCAAAGTAACCTTCCAGTGAAGCAAAGGAACCGCGAGCAGTACTGAGGCCAGAGAGCCGAGGAAAGAAGCAGCAGGACACAGGAACCGTGGCACAGCCCTTTTTGTTTCTGTGGTGATCTAAGTAAAGTGCAGGAACGTCTTTTGTACAGTCGAGCAACCTTGGAGAGGATTGCGAGTGAACGTGCGCATACGTTTGCGATGAGGAACAGTGTTTGTTTTGCAAGTGAAAAGGAACTGCAGCGTGTTTACTGTTTGTCAAGGAAAAGTCGGAGTCACCTCAGTCGAGGAACTTTCGCTAACTCCGAAGGCGGGGTGTTAAACATTCTGCCAGGAACAGTAACACAGCTAGTGCAGTACAGTTAATGTACAGGAACAGCCGTCACGCACACGCGACGTGCAGGCTCGAGACCCCAGGACACACCGTGCCCAGGAACAAAAGTGTCCGACAGTCTTTGTGGGTAGGAACCCTTAGTGAAGCCCGTTCTTTAACACTTTTGCAGAAGGTCGGCTAGCGGCGGCCACTGCCACATAGAAGCCGGCCGTGTCCCTTGATGCGGGCCCTTAGCGAGGGCCCCAAGGTCCTCGGGCTGCTCCATGGCAAGGAAGGTAGCTGCACCGTCGGCCACGAGGGTAGCGACCTCAAAGCTGAAATCCGCAAAAATGTTGCCCAGGATAGCGCGGTCTCGCTCTGCAGGTGTTAGCGTTTCCAGACCTCGGGGAAACTCGTAGCTGCGCACCGGGCGGGGCCCTTGAAAGTTAGCCCAAGGCGCTCTGGAGAAGCTAGCGCACGGCGGGGAAAGCACCACCGCATCGAACTCCTTGCTAGCGATCCGGTCCAGGTAGCTTTGCCGAATCTTGGGCTGACTGAGGTCGTATTTAGCGTGCCGTAGCAGGTCGACACACTCGACCCTCACGTCTTTGTCGAACTCTGCTGCTAGCTGGTGCAAACACTGCGCCACATCTAGCCGGCGCGAGGTACCCGAGAAGAGGTAGAGCACCCGTAGCGGCTTTGTGTGCGTAGCGGCCGGCTTCGCTGGCGTAGCAGCCAGTGGGTCTGGCGTAGCTTCCCCCCCCGGGGGGGTCACAGGCACTGAGGGCGCAGCCGCCGTAGCGGGTCAGTTGGAGGGCTTATCCTCCTTAGCGGCCTCCGTTTGCTTGGTGGGGCACTTCGTAGCTGGGTGCTTGCCGAAGCATAGCGAGCAAACGTGCTCGAAATGGCACTTGTTGCCATTCTTGCATCCCTTGGCATTGTAGCGGAAGCAGATGGGCTTCCCCTGCGGGGTGCGATCGGCACCCAGGCGCTTCTTAGCTTTGCCCCCCTTGGGGGGGGCGTCTTTGCCTTTGCCCTTCCCCTTGAAAATCTTAGCAGGCCGCTCCTCCGTCCAGGTCCAGGGCTGCGGCCGCTTAGCATGGAGGGCTAGCGGTGTAGTGAAGTGCCTCTCCTTCACGCTAGCGTCCTTGTAGGCAAGGACTAGCGCAGCGCCGAAGGAATAGCCGGCCGTGGCCATGACCTTGTACGCGTGCTTCCTGATAGCGTGCTCGTAGCCGAGCACCAAGGTCCACGGGGGCACTAGCGACCCCGAGTCGGCACTGGACCGGAGACCATAGCAATAGTCTCCGAGAAGATAGTCTTTGTAGCGCTCGAAGAGGGCCATAGTGACATCCTGTAGCTCCTCCCGGTTGGGGTGCCTTAGCTGCATCATGATTAGCGTGTTCTGGAGCACCGTGAGCCGCAGCCGTAGCTGCTCCGGCCCAGAAGGCATGGGGGCCCTAGCTCCCCCCTTCTTCATGGATAGCGTGCCATTGCCATTCCAGACGGGCAGTAGCGTGTCGGGGTCCCACTCGTCCCGGCTAATGACCTCGGTTAGCGGCTCGGCCCGGAACTCGCCAGATTCGAGCTCGCCTAGCTTCTTCTCAAGGTACTCTTTAGCGGGGGTTTGCTTGTCCTCCAGGTCTCCGAACTTAGCGGTGAAGGCCTGGCGCATGGCCATATAGTCCGTAGCGGGGATGGGCTTTGCCCAGTCCCGGACCTCGCTTGTAGCCTCCGCCTCCGCTTGCCGCTCGGAGCGGGAGGTAGCGGTCCTCCATGCGATGGTGACCCCCGCGGCCTGAGCGCGGCTGAGCGCGGCTAGCGGCTCAATTTGCAAAGCTGTCCTTTAGCATCTTCTTGAGGTCCGCCTCATCTGTTGCCGAGGCTGCAAATTTAGCGACGGTATCAATACCGTTGGAAAAGAGCTCGGATTGGATAGCATCCGAGACTTTATGTTGCACTAGCAGGAATCGAAGCTCGCTGCTTCCGAGGGCTAGCTTCTTCGCCAGAGCCTCTGCCATGGTAGCAGGCACGAGGGGCCCTACGCCACCTTAGGGAAAAACTTCAAGGGAAAAATTCCTGCTAGCACATTGGGGAAAAGCTCCTAGCGTGAGAGTGTGTCAGGGAGTGCCAGTCGATAGCTTTCGCTAAAAGGGGTCGCTGTAGCAAAGAGCGGCCCTAGCAGCCCCACCGACCCCGGCCCCTCCCCCCCAAAACTCTCGACACTCTCTCGCTCTAGCCTTCCCTTCTTTCTGGCTGCCGACATGTGTGTAGCATGACTGTAGCGTGCACACACTGGCAACTGTAGCGAGGGACGGCCTGAACTTTTGCTGCAGCTAGCGGTCGGCAGCAGAGGGCGCTGCAAGAGTAGCCGCATGCAAAGCAAAAGTAGCGGGTGCAAGTAGCGAGGCCGGGGCCTGTAGCGAGGCAGGGGCTGCCCGTCTTAGCGGCCGCCCCAGTCCTCCCCGCGGCTCCACTGCTTGCACCCATCACAACAGTGAGTAGCGTGGTCGTCGCACTTAAACCACATCCGCCTGTTACAGGCTCTTAGCGAACAGACCTCGCAGGTCGTAGCGCACCTGAAAATACAGGCGTTAGCGTCCCAGTGGCCTAGGGAGTAGCGGCAGCGTCCAGGCTGGTACTGCGTATAGCAGCTTGGTATAGCAGCATGGCCAGCAACTCGCTAGCGCGCTCCCCCTGGGGCGTGTTAGCGGGAGGATGGGTGTAGCGACACATAAGTGCCACGTCTTCCCTCCCTAGCGAGTACGCTCTTCAGTAGCGTGCCATCGGCACCCTTGCCGTAGCGGGGGTTAGGCCCCTTGCCTTTCCCCTTCTCATGGCGCTGGTCCCAGGAACCCAGCGGCCACAGATCGCGGTCAATAGCGGACCACGAGAGCTCGAGGTACCAGTAGCCCTCCCCCTTGGGGAGACTGTTAGCGTGGGCCCCCGGGGGGTGTCTGGCTCGTCCCTTTAGCGCCACGCTCACTGGCGTGCCCTTAGCGAAGCGGACGTTAGCAGCTGGGCCTTTGCTGCTGCAGCGGCGGCCTCTGTAGCTGCGAACCTCTGCGTGAGGCCCGCGGACATAGCTTCGTCCAGGCTAGCGATGTCCTCCTGGGACAGGTCGGCCCAGCTAGTAGCGGATAGAACTCGCCGCTCCATCAGGTTAGCGGGGCTCTGTTGGCGTAGCCCGGCCCCTATCCACTTCCGTGGCGGGGACTCTTTGTCTAGCGTCTCGATCGCCTCTTGGGACATAGCGATCAGCTCCTGTAGCAGAGGCTTGTCGAGGTAGCGTGGCAGGCCCTCGGCGCACTCCGACGGCCTAAACCGTAGCGCCTTCCGCAGACCGCGGAGGGTCTCCGGGAGGTAGTCTCCACTAGCGGGCTGCTCTGCCGTAGCTGGGCCACCTGGTGGCCCTGCGCCCTTGGGTTTTCCTCCCATAGCGGCGCCCAAGGCACGGATCAGGTGAAACGGCTAAAGAAAGTCTAGCTACCCCAGGGTAGCGAAGCCGAAGGCTACCCGTGGGAGGAGGTTTAGCACAGTCACTGGCTCCTGCGCCTAGCTCCTTTGTAGCCCTGTTGCCTCGCGGGTGCAAGGCCCGCACGTTTCGTAGCGCCTTCCTCCGCTCCTTAGCTCCTTCCTGCAAGACGGACCTAGCGCAAGCACTGGCTCCTCACCTAGCTCCTGTGTTCCCTGGGTGGCCAGACGAGGGGTCGCCCGGCCCCGGTTTCCTAGCGCCTGCCTTCGCTCCTTGCTCCTCCTGCAAAACACTAGCGGAACACGAAAGCACAACACAGGCAACAGCAAGTGATAGCAAGAACGTGGTTCCCTCCACCCTCTTCTTTCTCCGGCCCCCCCCCCCCTTCCGGCCGAAGGCCCCCCCAAAAAATAAGGAAAAGGTTGTTTCTAGGGTTCCCCCCCCACCCCCTATATAGGCCCCTATACTGTTTTTAAACTTGTCTATCTCATTCGTTATCGTTTTTGTTGTATCCTTATAGAAAATCTTTATGTAGTTTTGGGGGTAACTTTTGAATTATTATTATTACATACAACTTATGATGGTTTATTATCATAAGGTTTTGTCTAAGTTTTATCTCTTACCCTATCCCAATACTTTATGCTATCTTACATCATAATCTTAGGCATAAGTTTCCTTCCTTAGTCGGTTTAAGTCAGGGTATTATGTATAATATTATGTCTAGGTTTCTGTGGTGGCTTTTGTCTACATTTATAATAATATTTTATATTAATATTATTATGAATGGTTACAAGCTACACTAAATACAAATTATTAGAATGCATTTGTTCCATATAATCATAACTGAAATTTTCATATTCTTTCAAATATTTGAGATGTTTTTTAGATTGTAAATGTCTTTCCCATTTACATCTCGTTATTTTACAATGACAATAACAACAATCAACTGTTTCACTTTTCTTACTCAGTATTTCTTCTTTATGTTCTTTGTAATATTCTTTGGCTTTCTGTCTTAATTGTTCCCTGTTCTTCTCTCTATATATGGCTTTCTCTTCTAAACATTCATTACATAACTTTCGCTCTGGTTTAAAATGTTCTTCTCCTTTTTCCTTTTTGCACTTAGAACACGTTTTAGTAGGTTGCTTAATGTCAGCATTTTCCATGTAATATTATGGGGCTATTTCTTTAAATGTTTTTGCGTTTACTTATCTTAAACAGGCTACCGAACATATCACCGATATTTAAAAAACTTCTTAAAGTGTCACCGATATTCTCCCGAAATATCACCGATATTCTCCCGAAATATCACCGATATTCTCCCGAAATATCACCGATATTCTCCCGAAATATCACCGATATTCTCCCGAAATATCACCGATATTCTCCCGAAATATCACCGATATTCTCCCGAAATATCACCGATATTCTCCCGAAATATCACCGATATTCTCCCGAAATATCACCGATATTTTGAAACCTTCTTGAAATATCACCAATAGGCTCCTGAACATATCACCGAAAGAATCTTGAACATATCAGTTAAGTAGCTTTTACACTAATATAATATACAACTTAATTTTTAGGCTTAAAGGGTAGCCACGTTAAAGGGTATGGAGAGCCCTAGCCCAGAACAGAAAATATACTTAAAGACATTTTACCATTATAATAATATAATGTTTTTATCAACATTAGAACAAGAAGAAATTATTAATAAATTCTTAAATGTTATTGAAATGAAAACAGTTATTAATCATAAAGTTAGTATATGTAAAAACTGTAAGTTTAATCAACAGAACTTGAGCTTATATAAATTAAATATACCTAGTAATATTGTTAAAGATATTTGTAAATATAATTATAAAGAATGTGAAGTATGTAAAACTTTAAAAGAGTTTAAAGAAAATGTTTATGATTACAGTATGGAAGATTTTGAAAATGTGGTTAAAGCAGTTGAAGATAAACAACAATATAGTTTAAACAATTACACAGAACATAAAATAGATAATCAAATATATTATTATATTAAACTAAATCCATTTCCTACATTTGATGAGACATTACGTTATACCAAAAGTGTAATACCAGAATGCAAATTTTATAATATTGATTTCTATAATGAGGTTAAATTATTATATTATAATTCATTTAATGTTGATAAAAAAGTAAAAGAATTTTACAGCAAACAACGAAATAAATTTATAAATGATTATTATGAAAATGTAGATAAAAATAATGATACAAGGAGTAAATTTATTAATTATATAAAAAGTCAAATAGATAAAGTTGAAAGTGCAATTAAAGAGATTTTATCATACATAGACAATAATGAAAAATTTAGTAAACTAAAATTTAAATTGTATTCAAATGAAGCTTTTAAATTTATTAATATGCGAATAGGAGAAAATGATTTTGACGATGATTACACATTTGAACGTTTTATAGATGCTAAATATCCTTATATACCTAAAGAGCAATATATGAAAAAATACGAAAAACAAAAACAATTACGAAAGGAAATGGAAAAAGATTTTATGAATAGAGTAGATGACTTTTTAACATAAGACAATAACTATCATATTATATTATAATATGAATGTTAACCGCCAGCCCAGCCGGCACCCCCTAGGCTTAAAGGGTAGCCACCTTAAAGGGTATGGAGAGCCCCAGCCCCACCACGGGTATAAAAAACTACTTAAAAGAAAATCTATATTATAATAATATGGATATTAATAGACAAAAATCTGTAATGAAATATGTTTTAAATAGTGATGTAGGTAAAATTAAAACAAATAAAGACGGTAAACAATTAAAAAAAGTTATTATAGATGATAAAGAATACCCATATAATCCATCAAAACCTTTTCCAGGAACACTCATAAATAAACTAGAACAAGTAGAAAAAACACAAGGTTACAAACGTTTTAATATACTTGATAAAGCATCTAAGGGGATAGCAGTAAGAAAAGCTTTAAAACGATATTCTATATCAACATTCGGCACAAGAACTAACGTATTTACAGCTTTAAAAGCTTATGCTAACACATATGCCATAACAAACATTCAAAAATTAGGATATGCAGGATTAACTCACATATATTATCAAAAACCTAGGTTAAGAGAATATTTAAATAAAAACAAAAGTATGAAACTATTAGTTGATGTATCCGTTCAGTTTAAGCATTTAGAAGATGAAGATAAGGATTTTGTTGCTAGTATTCGTTCACGACGATATAATATATTAAACGAAGAAGACTTAAACAATGCAATAAATAATATGGCATCAGATATAGAAATAAGCGTAGAAAACAAGAATTTTTATAGGTCTGATTTGAAGCTTCATAAAATAAACAAAATAACATTTCATTATGATAAATATGACCCGACAAGAGCGGGTAAATTTATTGAATTACCTAGATGGATTTCTTTAAAGAAGGCTTGTATTAACATTCAAAACAATGATGAATTTTGTTTCAAATATTGTGTTTTATGTAAATTTTTTGAAGTATATAAAAAAGACCATCCTTGTAGAATATGTAAATATAAACCTTTTGAAAATGATAGTATAATTAAATGGGAAGGTGTTAATTTTCCAGCTTCAAATGAGGATATTGATTATTTTGAACAAATAAATAAACAGAAAATTTCAATAAATGTTTATATAGTAGATAATCAAAAAATACGAGTAGATAGAGTTACAAAAATAACCGAACCTATATGTCATGTTAACCTTCTTCGTCTTGATGATGATGAGGGAAGCCATTATGTTTTTATTAAAGACTATTCTAGACTTTTAGGAGGACAAACAAATAAAAAAACAAATAAACAATTTTATTGTCATTATTGTCAAAAAGGATTTACGAAAGAAAACTTATTGCATACTCATCTTACTAAAGGTTGTATGGCTAACGAGGTTCAAAAAACAGAGATGCCCGAAAATAATGAAAAAATGTTCTTTAAAAACCATTATAAAAAGTTGAGATGTCCATATGTTATTTATGGTGATTTTGAATGTTTAACAACTTTATCAAATGAAGGATTAAAAGGGGCGTACCAAAATCATAAGCCGTCAGGATTTATGTTAAATGTTGTTAATTCTATTACAGATGAAGTTAAGCCTTATTTATACAGAGGTGAGGATTGTATGAATGTATTTTGCAATAAAATGAATGAAATAAGAGTTGATATTATGGAAAAAATGAATAACCCTTTACCCATGGAAAAATTAACAGATGAAGAAGAAAAACAATTTAGAGAATGTAAAAAGTGTCATATTTGTGGAGGTTCATTTAATGATACGAAAGATAAACAGAAGGTTCGTGACCACTGTCATTTTACTGGTAAATATAGAGGTTGTGCTCATAACAAATGTAATTTAGATTTTTCTTTCAGATACTTTAAAATACCCGTATTCTTCCATAACCTTAAAAATTATGATGCTCATTTAATAATATCTAATCTTGATAAGTTGAATAGTGAAAAAGCCGATATAAATGTAATCGCGCAGAATAGTGAGAAATTTGTTACCTTTTCAATTAAACAAATTGAATTTAAAGATAGTTTTAGTTTCTTATCTTCATCGTTAGATAAGCTAGTTAAACTAACTAAATATGAGAATAATGAAAAAAGACCTGACTGGACAAAGCATTTTAAATATAGTAAGATGAGTGAATATGTAAAAGATGATTATGATTTAGATTTACTAACGGATAAGGGTATTTATCCTTATGACTACATGAATGACTTTAACAAGTTCAATGAAACAGAACTACCAAGTAAAAAAGAATTCTTTAGTCAGTTAGTTGAAGAAGATATTACAGATGAAGATTATACAAGGGCAACTCATATATGGAAGCATTTTAACATTAAAAACTTAGGTGAATATCATGACTTGTATTTAAAAACTGATGTGTTGTTATTAACAGATGTTTTTGAAAATTTTAGAACTCAATGTTTAAAAGATTATGATTTAGACCCTGCTCATTATTTTACATTACCTAATTTTGCTTGGGATGCTATGTTATTAAAAATGGTATAACTTTAGACTTAATATATGATGAGGATATGTATAAAATGGTTGAGCGAGGACTTCGCGGTGGTATGTGCCAAGTATCTAATAGAAAAGCAGAAGCCAATAATAAATATATGAATGAATTATATGATGAAAGTAAGCCTAGCTCATATATAAATTATCTTGATGCAAATAACTTATATGGTTTAGCAATGTGTCAAAAATTACCATATAAAGACCTTGAATTCATTGATTATAAAATGGAACTTAATGATATAATGGAATATGAAGACTTAGGAGTAGGTTATATTATGGATGTTGACTTAGAGTATCCTGATAACATACATGATTATCATAGTGACTACCCGCTAGCCCCTGAAATTATGAATGTAAGCGCTGATATGTTAAGTGCAACGCAGAAGAAAATATATAAATCATATAACTATAATAAAGAACCAAAAGATGAGAAAACCAAAAAACTTATATTAAATGTTAATGATAAACAGAATTATGTATTAAATATAAAGATATTAAAATATTATTTACAACAAGGAATGAAACTAAAGAAGGTAAATAAAACAATTCGTTTTAAACAAAAAGCATGGTTGAAACCATGGATTGATTTTAACACTGATAAAAGAAAACAAGCAACTAGCGACTTTGAGAAAGATATGTATAAATTAATGAATAATTCTGTATACGGAAAAACGATGGAAAATGTAAGGGAACACATTAACTTTGAATTAGTTGATACGCCCGAACGTTTTCAAAAGGTAGTTAATGACCCTTGCTATAAATACAGACACATCATTAATGAAAACTTAGTAGGAGTTGAAAAGATAAAGCACACGGTAAAATTAAACAAACCTATTTATATTGGAATGTCTATTCTTGATTTTTCAAAGCTTCATATGTATAAATTTTACTATGATGTTTTAAAAGAGAAGTATAAAGATAATATTCAGTTAATCTATACAGATACAGACAGCTTCGTCATTCATACTCATACAGATGATATATATGATGATTTTAATACAATAAGTAAGCATATGGATTTTAGCGGTTATGATAAAGAACATAAATGTTATGACCCTATTAATAAGAAGGCGCTTGGAAAGTATAAAGATGAATTAGATGGTAAAATTATTACACATTTTATAGGATTGAAGCCTAAAAGTTATGCCTTTAAAGTGTATAATACAGACAAAGAAGAAAAGAAATCAAAAGGCATTGTTAGACATAAAGTGAAAAAGGAATTAACATTCAGTAAGTATTTAGAAACACTAAATAATAATGAATGTGATACTGTAACCTTTAACAGCATACGAAGCAAACAACATCAGATATTTTCCATAAAACAGACAAAACAAGCTTTGTCATCATATTGTAATAAAAGGTATTACTTGGATAGTATTAACAGTCTTCCATATGGTCACTATAAAATACATAAAGAAAAGATAGAATAAGATATATAGGGATATGAATAAATATAATAATGGTAAGATTTACAAAATCACAGACATAGGATATAACAAATGTTATATAGGTAGCACCTGTGAAGAGTTAAGTCAAAGATTTGCAAGGCATCGTTACAATTATAGGAACTCAAAAGAATGGAATACGAATACTAACTGTAATAAGTTATTTGATGAGTTCGGTATTGAAAATTGTAAAATAGAACTTATTGAAAATGTTACATGTAATAACAGAGAGGAGCTATTAAAAAGGGAAGGACATCATATTAAAAATACTAAATGTATAAATAGATGTGTAGCTGGTAGAACATATAATGAATGGAAGGAAGATAACAAAGAACAATACAAAGAAATGAGGAAATTATATTCTGAAAACAACAAAGAACATATTTGTCAAAAATCTTCTGAACACTACAGCAAAAACAAAATTAAAATATGTGAGGAAAGAAAGAATAAAATTGAATGTGAGTGTGGTTCATCATTCAGAAAATGTGACCTAAGGAGGCACGAACGAACAAAGAAACACCAAGACTTCATAAAAGATATTTAAAGGATTAATTTTAATAGAAATACTATTAAAATAAATCAAAAATATTTGTCGTTTTCTTTCTTTATCTTATAATACTCAAGAGTGCTACTTTTAGGATATAAGATTTCATTATTGTTCAACTTAGCTAGATAAGTATTTCGTTTGTTCTGATAAGAAACATCTTTATCCGGTGATGGTTTATTATATACTTTTGTTTTTTCTATTAATCTGTCTTCTATCTCTCCTAATTTATGAAAAATTTGTTGCATTCCTTCTACAAGTTCTTCTCTTAAACATACCATGTTCAAATCTACTTTTTGTTCCATATAAAAGTTTTAGATTAAAATTTTTATATTAAAATTTTTATATATTATTTTTAATTATCAAATTTTTAAATCTTTTGTCAGTATCTCTTATGGATGCTTCTATCGTTGGTTTATTCCATAATATATTTTTTGCCCACATTCCAGCAGTTTCATAATCCTTCCAGTCTTGATTAACTTTATGTCTCGCTATATATCTTTCTTTTCTTTCTTCATCCTTATGTTTTGTAAAATCGCTGTAACCTTTAGCTCCAAATGAAACAGTTTTGGTCTTTCCTTCTTTATTTGTTATAACCGCATCATATTTTTTACCTTTAGAACTAGATTTTTGTATAATAACGTCAGGCATATTATTAACATTTAGAAATAAATATTAATAATATGTTTTTTAAACTTGCTACTATAGGGGTTCTCTTCTCCATAACAAACGAATTCTTTAATTCGTGTTGTAATGTCTTACTCTGTTCTACGCTTATGGTATTTGTAAGTATTTACAACAATTTAGAATTATTACGGGGACGTAGTAAGGGGATTTTTAGGATGATATTACTCATAATATTATCAATAATTAAATAGAAATTAATTTCTAAATATTATTAATGAATACTCCATTAGTAAAGCCTATTAATGTTAAAGAATATGAGTTCAAACAATCTAAATATGAAGTAGCACCGAGACTACCGTTTAGTCAAATAATTGTAGGTCCTAGCGGTTCAGGAAAAGGTATATTATTACAATCAATGATATTAGATATTTACCGTGATGTTTTTGCTGGAATATACATTTGGTCACCTTCAATTTCAGTTGATAGTAATTGGTCACCAGTTAAAAAATATATTCAAGATAATTTAAAGGTTGATACAGAAAAGGAAAAATGCTTCTTTGATGATTACATACCAGAAGAACTAGAATCTGTAATAAGTAGACAACACAAGGTAATAGAATATCAGAAAAAGAATGACCATAATAAATTGCATTCAATACTGATAATTGTTGATGATTTTGCAGACAGTAAAGCTTTTTCAAGAAACTCACCCTTATTAAATCAGTTGTATGTCAGAGGTAGACATAATGCAATAAATATTATAACATCAACACAGAAGTTTAATGCTTTATCTCCAATTATTCGTGTAAATAGCCGTCAGTTATTCTTTTTTAGATTGAGGAACTACAAGGAAATAGAGACAATGGTTGAAGAATTAAGCGCGGTATTGATTAAAAAATCAAGTGTAGCAGATAATAAAAACCTTGCAGAAGCAAAGAAATTATTATTAGAAGTGTATAATATAGCAACAGAAGAACCATACAGCTTTTTATTTATTAATCTAATGAAAGGTGATGTTAATGATATGTTTTATAAACGGTTTGATGCTAAATTAGTAATTGATTAAATTAGTTTTTACTTTTTGCTTTTGGCTTAGCTTTTGCTTTTGATTTTGCTTTTGGTGAGCTATCACTGTTATTATCATCTTTTTTCAACTTCTTTATTTCTTTCTTTAAATCATCAACTTCTTTCATAAGTTCTTGGACGGACGACCATAATACAACATTCATTTTAATATAATTTAATCTTAAATAGTCATCATCGCTATCTTTCATTACCATTTTTGACCAGTGTTTAGGCATTTTTGAATTAGGCACATCCTGAGCTATAAATCCTATTTCTCGTTCTTCCTTACCTTTAAAATTAAATTCTTTCGGTTTAATGTATTTAACGATGTCATAACATTTTTTACTACTTATTTCCTTTATATTTTCTTTAAGTCTTTCGTCTGATGTTTCTGTAGCAGTTCCATTTACATGTAAGCCCGTGCTTGATACTTCACATATATTAGAACCATTTATTGATAAAAATATTAATCCATCAGCATCTGGATTATCTATAATTACACGTTCACTCGTTGAAACTGTTTGATGTGTAAAATCTAAATGTCCTAATAGATTAACATTAGCTTCACTTACTGATATTTCGGGTATGCTTCCTATCGTTCCTACAATAAAATTAATTGCTCTTTGAGGGTCTCCATTTCTAATATCTAAATCATAATCACTGCCGTTTAAAGTTTCTTTAATACCTGATGAATGTTGAAAAAATAATTCTCCCCATACTCTTAAATTCGCTTCCGCTGTTATGTCTCCGATACTGTTAAACGTTTGATTATTAACAACTGCTCTATTCATTGTAATACCTGCTGGATTATCATTTAATTGTAATGCTATTGTTCCTGTCGTCGGGTCACTGTCTCTATTACTTTGTAGTGAAAAATTAATTTCATTCGTGGATATAACATTCAATGAATTATTAGCGTCTGCTCTTTGAAATAGTCTACCTCTACTATTTATATGAACGTTGTTATTAAATGTTGATGTATTTTGAAATGTTGCTGTTCCACCAAAGTTACTATTACCACCACCTACATTTAGTTTATTTCCTCCTGCTATAGCTCCAATACCCATACTTAAACAATAACATCCATTTCCGTTAGCTGTATTCAATAATAATAACGAAGCGCTATCGTTACTTGTATTATATGCATTTATATTAAAAGAATTAAATGTTATATATCCTTGTGCGTTCTTAACTGTTAAAACACCGCTAGCATCGGTTGTATCTTTGTATAATGTTAGTCCTGAAGCATTAGAAATATTAGCAGTATCATTTTCATAATTTACTGTATCTTTAAAATAAGTTGGTTTAAAAAATGTTGTTCCTCCTGTTGAACTATTACATTCAATAAAAGTATTAGTATCAACATCTGTTGAAGCTCCTAACATTAACCTCATTGCTTGTTGGTCTGTTCTTAAATCCATTGATACATTAGATTTTGTAACGTTAGTATATCTTTCTACAGTTGTATTAGCATCAGTTAATTCAATATTACCTCCAATATTAATATTATTTGTTAAATTAATACTATCTGTTGTTATGTTAGATACGGATAAATCATTAGTTATATTAACATTTCCTGACGGGTTTAAAACTAAATCTACAATACTATCATCTGATGTAGCATTTGATATAATTTTATTTCCTTTCAAAGTTATATAATTTGTTTGATTTCTGAATACTGCTACATCTCTATCTGTCTCTGCTCCAAATTGATTACTAAATAAAACTCCTTTTAACGGTTCAATATTTACAGTTGAATTTTTTAATGTTAATCCTTGATGCAATACTGTAGGTCGTGATAAATCTATAACTGGAAAAAATGACACATTATTAGTAAATAATGATAAATTTGCTTTTAATGCAAGAAAATTATCAATTTCCGTATCAGTGTAACCACCGCCTCCGCCACCTCCTGCACCTGCTATTAATGTATCTACCTCACCCTTATTATAAAAATTGGTAGCTAATAACGTGTTGTTTTGGTAATTAGTAGTTAAATTCGTGTCTATTTGTGTTGATGTGTAATAATTAGTAAATGTAGCATCTATTTCTGTTTTATTGTAAAAATTACTGCTTAATTCACTGTTAGATTGATAATTATTAGTTAAATCATTAGTTATAGAATTAATATTATTAAAATTTTGCAATTGTTTTGTGTTTAATATTGCTATTTCATCTGTGTTAGCTGTTATTTGTGCGTTGTTTCCTAATTCTGCTTTTGTTGCATATATCTGCGATAAATCAGTTCCACGTATTACAATATTATCTGCTGTTAAAGTATTTGTATTATTTAATGTTAATGGCATTATTAAATTAATTTAGATAATTAATTTAACAATGTTTATTTTTAATCAAACACCTTAAGCCCTAAATCCTTAATTTCAAGTATCTGTTCTGAAAGCATCGTTATATACATCGTATCAGGCATGTTATTAGATGTAATTGTTGCCCCTGCTGGTTTAACTCTTAATAACATTTGTTGCCCGGCACGTGTGGAAATTCCTGAATACGAACTGTCGGGAACTTTTTCAAATGAAAAAGCAAAGATAAATTGACGGTCGCGATATTGTTTAAAATTAATGTTCATACTGTGTTGATGAAACATAGGTAAATTAAGTGCTTTTCTTAAATGATAAAAGCATTGAGTAATAGAATTACAAGGATATTCAGGATAAAGTTTAGAACCTAATTGAATTTGAAACTCTAAATCTAGGTTTTTTTCATAAATACCACTGTCTAAAGGATTGTGTGCTTGATGAGGATGGTAAAATCTACAAAATTCTTTGTCAGCGTATTCATAACCAAAACTGGGGTCTCCTGACTTGTAAAAGGTTACAAATGAAGCTACAAGTTTAGAAACGGAACGAATAACTGGAACGCTAATATTATCAGTTGAACCCTTAATATTTTGTGATTGTGTAATATAAGTTGTGTAAGTAATTGGTAGTCCTTTACCTTCTAAAAGATGTTTAACATATTCATTATTTAAATTATTATCAAGAGTGCATACATCGCATATTACTCTAGGATTAGATATTTCCCAATCAATAGATGTATTCGTGGATTTTCCTACATCGCCTGCTACAGCAACTGTAAAGCGATTTCTAATGTCTGCATTAATACCCGTGTCGCTTTCATCAAAATCATTAGGATTAATAATACAATCTGTTGCATTTGTCACGAGTTCTAATTCAATAGTTAAATTACCCATGTATTTCAATGGTAAATACTTAAATTGTGAAAATATTCCGGCCAATGGTTTAAAACAGCAAGTCATTTCATTATAAAAACCTGGACAATTAGCACTATTGACTTCATAGGTTAAAGCACTTCCTCCTTTTGTTACTAATGTTAAAAGTTCATCATCATATCTATACCCGAAACCTTCATTAGCTTCATCGCGTCTTGCTCCTTGTGACATCATTTTAGAAAACATATGATGAACACGATTGTAATTATCAAAATCTTCAACAACCTGACTACCTGCAATAATTCTCATTCTTCTAAAAAAGGAATATGGAGATGATAAAGGACGAATTTTTCTAAAATTGGTTCCATCTTTATTATTTAGAGTAAAACATATTCTCACGCTTTGAGGGTCTAGCCATGCATTATCTTCACCATTTAAAGAAAATTTTAATACTCTTGCCCCCGATGACGGTTTATACACGTTAGAGGTTGAAGGGAAGAAGGATATGCTTCGTCTATCAGTAATATAAGAACTACCTTTATTCAATTTAAAGCTTAAGTTATCAATAAGAATATCTTCTGGGCTGAATGTTTCCATAATTGTATATTCAAGACTAGATAATTAATATTTTTATAATATATTTAATCAAAAAATATTAAACTTAATTTTATTTTCATTATTTTTCTTTCCTTTATTTGTGTTTATAGTTTCTTTCAGTTTCATTTCACCGCCCTCATCAACTATTTTTAGTATCTCTTCATAACTGTTCTGCTTGAATTTTTTATCAGGCTTTGTTTTTTCCATTTTTTCATAATTACTAGATTTATTACCAAACATTATTAATATAATAGAGAAATTAATTAAATTGTTAGTTAAATCAATGAAACTGATTTAATCAAGAGTTTTAACTTTCGGTTAAAACTGTTCCATAAATTCATCTTTTGTTATTGGTAAATTGCCTTCTTTATTATGAACGTTTCCTATATCTTGATATGAATGATTTTGTAAAGGGTTTAAAGTTCCTTTGTTTAATGTTATACTACCTTTATCAAACATACTAACAACGTCGCCGGCTTTTCTTATTCTTAAATTTGTGCCTGTATCTTCCGGTCTCTGACTTGAAACAAAAGGTGAACCATAACTTCTAGTTCTAAAAATATTTCCATAATCATTATTTATTTGTTGTCCTACCGCTGAGCCTAGACTATGGCTAATAATATCAGTAATTCCTGTAAGTTTTTTACCATCAACCTCTATAGTTCCATCTTTAATAAATTTATCAACATCTTTGTATCTTTTCGTTTGTTGTGTCTGATACAACGGTAGTTTTAAATCATCATATACATCTCTACCGCTTTTTGTTCCTGCTATGTATAAAATAGAACCATTTTGATAAATTCCTTCTGGATTTTCATAAGCTAGTCTTAAACCTTGAGTATCAGTTAAAAATGTTTCAGTTCCTGCTAGTTCTTCCCTAATTCCATCAGTTATTTTATTCCTTGTATTTGGTGCTTCGTATAATATTCCCTCGTTTTTTTTTTTATGTTTATACATATAATAAACTTATAATTTAATTTTCTATGTTAATTAATAATGATGAAATTTAAAAAGGTATATATTGATAGCACTTATAAAGTTAATGGAACTTCATCTGATTTCATAATAGACTTACCTGAAACAGTGCAGTTAGAGGAAAATGTATTATGTCAAATACATGAAGTAAGTATTCCACATTCATGGTATTCAATAAACAACACGAATAACAATTTATATTTTAGACATCAAGTATTACCACCTGCTAATATCGCTGGCGTTTCTTATCGTAAAATACCAATTCCTGAAGGTAATTATACAGCATCTGAATTAACAACTGAATTAGAAACACAATTAAATAACTATTTTGATACAGTTGATAGACCTAATACATATACAGTAAGATATAATGCAACAACAAATAAAATTAGAATTTCTGTTAATTATGCTACTGTTATTTTTATTGTTTTAACTGATGGAGAAGTAGCACCATTCGTTGAATCGTTTTTAGATGATGTTGATATTAGTAATTTAAGTTCAATTAATCGTGTAATGGGTAATTTAACACCTGCAAAAGATGCTTATACTAATATTGTTCCTTATATAACCAATTTTATTGATTTAGTTCCATTCAAGAACTTATATTTACAATGTAATGAAATTAGTAACTTCAACCAAATGACTGTAGCGGGTAATTCAAGTATCATTAAGAAGATTAATGTAACAGTTCCTTATCTTGGTGTTATTAATGACAATGAGTTAAGTAGCGTTGATTATATTAATGTAAGCGGTAAAATACTACGTCGTTTGAATTTTAGACTT
Organism: Symbiodinium sp. CCMP2592; assembly: GCA_905221615.1. Classification (NCBI taxonomy): domain Eukaryota; class Dinophyceae; order Suessiales; family Symbiodiniaceae; genus Symbiodinium; species Symbiodinium sp. CCMP2592. The sequence goes on from CAJNDT010001269.1 coordinate 757,620, forward strand.
ACAAATAATTTAAATCAAGTAGTTAATCTAAATGGTGTTGATATCTCATTCACTTTAACATTTTTTAGAGGTTAATTTTCTAAATTTTATCTATATTATTTCTATTTACATAAAAAATAGAAAAAATATAGAATATATTATATGAGTAATATTAATGATATAGTTAATGAAGAAATAAAAGAAGCTGAAAAAAGTAAGTACGAAACCAAAACTGAAGAAATTAAAGAAACAGTTAAGGAAGAACCACCAAAAGAAGAACCACCAAAAGAAGAACCACCAAAAGAAGAACCACCAAAAGAAGAACCACCAAAAGAAGAACCACCAAAGGAAGAAGAAGAAGAGTTTAAAAACAAAACTGACAGAATGAAAAATAAAAAAGTCAAATGTGAAGGATGTCAAGCTGAGATGACACTGAAAACATTAAGATATTCTCACAAATGTAATGGAAAAACAGAAGATAAACCAATTAAACCAAAACCTAAAACAAGAGCTGTAACTGTTAAACCTATTGAAAACAAAGTAATAAAAACTGTAGCACCTACAAGAGTTAAAGAAGTAGTTAGTCAATCAGAACACGAACCTACTGAAGTTAAGACTAAAGAAAAACCCGTAAGAATGGAAGAACCCGAACAACCACCATCAAGAACATTAACAACACGAGAATTATTAGAAGCATCATATAGGGAAATAAGAAGAGCAAAACAACAAGAACAAACAGAAAAAATAGCAAGATTTAAAACTAGCATGTTTTAATTATGAATAATTATTTTTATCTAATATTATTAATAATATGAGTATGTTTAAAAGCAAACCAGAATTTAAAAGAGCCCCCCAAGTAGAGCAATATTATGATTTAGAAGATACTATAGGGGTAGCTAGTCGTAAGAAAGCTATTGAAGATATGAAGTTAAGAATAGAAGAAGCAGAAAACAGAGGTAAAAATATTAGACTACGTAACGAATGGTTACAACATCAGAAGAAATCATTATATCAGGGAGAATTAGATGACATTAACAGACAGTTAGAGCGTCCTATGATGCCGTAAGAACAAAAGAAGAGCTAGAGAAAAAACAAAAAGAATTAAAAGATATAATGGCGGAAATAAATTAAAATCTAATATAAAATATAAAAATGATAAAAACATTAAAATCTGAGTTAAAATTACGCCCAACCTATGAAGAAATGATAGGAATGGTTGAAAGTCAAGGAGACCCCAACAGACCATCAATTGAACAAGTAATAGACAGGAAAGCAACATTATTTAGAAATAATCAGTTTGGTAGTCAATTTGATAATATTGATTTTCTAGGATTGAAGAAGCAAGAAGAAGATAGAGCGAAGGATAACTTAAGACAAGCACAGTTAAGAAACGCAGGAATACAGCAAGGAACATCAACAGGATTAATGTCAATTAATACAAGTGGTTTTCAAACACCCGCTGTAGTTTATGAAGATTTAATGTTAAGACCAGAACCAACAACAGAAGATTTAGCAGAATTTAGAAATAATTTTGAAAAGTTTAGACAACAAAAGCAAGAAGAAGAACAACGAGCATTAGATATAATCAGAGCTTCAATGATAGGAGATACTGAAAGATATAGAGAACAAGTTAGAAATCAACAGTTTGAAATTAGTCAAATGGCTAAAAATGATTTAAGTGATGTTCATAGTCAAGTTTTACCGGCTGGTATTCCAGTTCATTCAATGGATGTTCCAGTTAAAAGTAATCAAGGATACCCCCCATCATTACCGGCACCACCACAACAACAACCTATACAAGAAGAAGAAAATGACGATACACAACAAATAATGAAAATTTTTGATGATATGAAAATACAATCATCTGTCAAGGCAGGTATTAAATTTGATTTAAACGAAATGAACTTAAATGATTGGTCTAGTATTAGCCCTATACTTATGAAAAGAGATACATTAATGACTATGTTTAAACTAGCTGATAAAATTGGAAAATTAAGTGGAGAGCAAAAAGAACAGTTTAATACAATAGAAGAAAAAATTAAATCATTTGATGCAGATACACCAGAACATAAAAAAGCAATGGACGATGCAAGGGAGTTATTCATAAACGCTTTTCATAATGAAAGTGTAGAAGAAGAAGACGAACTAACAGCATTAGAACAAAAAGTAGTATTTACAGATGGTTTTGACCCTGATGAAGTATTCAATGATGATAGTATAAATTATAGAGGATTAATGTTTCAATTACATGTTAGAGATTTATTAACTACAGAAACTATAGAATTAGTAAGAAAATTTCCATCAGACGAAAAAAGGAAACGGTATTTAGTAGCAATTATGGAGGCATATAAAAATGAGAATGAATGGAATGCTGATTTTAACAGTGAAAAACTGAGCCGTAAAATTAAAGAGTTTAAAAAAATACGACAACAGTTAAAATCAAAAGTTATTGAACCGTCAGCGGGTTCATCATCTTCATCAAGTGGAGTAGGACAATTACTACCTTCACAATCCAAATCATCAACACCTTTAAGAGATATAGCAGTAGCTGGAGCAAAAGCGGGAGTTGAAACTTTAGCAAAAGCTGGAGCAACGGCTTTAGCAAAATCATTTTTACCAGTATAAAATATATATGTTTAATATATGCTACGCTTAAAGCCAACATTTGAACAAATTGAAAGGGAAGCAAGAACACGAAGATTAAAAGTATTACCGGAGAGGGAAAGAAGAACACAACAAGGAATATTATTACATGATGTTAATTTTGATGATTTTGATTTAGATAAATATAATAAAAAGACAATAATACTTAATGATAATCCAGATAAAGGAACACAAACAGATAGATTTAATGAAACACCAAGTATAACAGAAAGTATGAAAACACCAGAAGAAGAAGAAGTTAAACAAATACAAACAGATGAAAGCGAGGACACTATAAAAAGTAATGAGAAAGAACAAGAACGAGACAGAGAAAAAACACAAAATAAATCAGTAATGAGGAGAGTTTATGAAGCTATGTTTGGAGAAGATGAGTTTGAAGAAGAAAGAGAAGAAGAAGAAGAAGAAATAACAAGTGAACCATCTATAGAGAAACAACAAAGTGAAGATAGCGATAATAGTTTACCTATGAATGTTAAGAAATCTTATGAGCCTTCATCATCTTCTTCAAGTTCTATAAGAAGTTCAAACAGAAGTGTTTTGATGCCACTTGAAGAAGAAGCATTAAGTGATTATATTAATTCATCTCCTGTTGAAACAGTGCAAAGTTCCGTTCCTAGTGATAGAACTATTGAATATGTAGATGACGCTTTGGAGAAGTCCTCGCGTGCTGAACGCGAAGCAACACTGCCTATTAGTGTTGTTAGTTCACGTAGAAGTCAAGAAACAATAGAATACATTAGAAGCAGAAGTTCCAGAGGAAGCGCTAGGTCAATAACAAGTTAAAAAAACATACTTAAAGAAAACCTAGCATTAATATATAAGATAGTTATGACATGCTTAGTAATGGGCAACGGAAATAAAATAGACATTGATGATGACTTATTTGATGTCTTATGGAACTCAATAGAAGAACCAGAAGAAGAAGAAACCAACAACGAAGAGAAAAGAAAGCGAAATAAAAAGTTATCAAATGATAAGCATAATAAGCTTAATAAAGAACGAGGATATTTTAAAGATTATTATAAAAGCAATGACAGATGTTATGAGTGTGAAAAATGTGGAAGAATGATAAGTAGCGGAACCAATAAATCAAAACATCAAAAAACAAAGAGATGTATAAGAAATTATGAAGATAAGTTAGAAAAAGAAATAACGGATAAAATAGTAAACAAAGTCTTATTATGGAATTGATATTATTTAATTTCTAAATAATATTAATTGATGAGTAAAGAAGCAAAATTATCTGAGTTATATTTTGATATTGAGCGAGGCTTCGGTAGTGCTAAGAGTTTATATGATGATGCAATAAAAGCAGGTATGGTAATCACACAAGAAGAAGTTAAAGAATGGTTAAAAAATCAATCAGTAAAACAAAGAAGCGGTTATAAACAATATAATAGTTTTTCTGCTCCTTTTGCTCGTGCAATTTATTCTGTTGATTTGATGAATATGATTAGTCTAATGAAGGATACAAACACTTATAAAAAGGAATATCCATTATATGGTTTTGTTTGTATTGATAATTTTAGTAAAAAATGTCATGTAGTTCCAATGCAAAATAAAGACGGGCCAACTGTATTAAATGCCTTAAAGGAATGTTTTAAGGTAATGGGTTATCCTCAATCAGTTTATAGTGATGATGAAGGGGCACTTAATGATAAAATATTACAAACATATTTGAAAGATAACGGAATTATACATAACATAACTTTAACTCATGCGTCAGTGGCAGAGCGTGTCATCAGAACATTAAAGAAGATGATAAGTGATAGATTACAAGTTCATAAACAAGGAGCTTGGACAATTATGTTAAAACCTGTCTTAGATAAATATAATAAACAAATGGTTCACTCAACGACTGGTCTTACACCTAATGATGCACATAAAGACGATAACCACATAACAGTAAAGTCTAACTCAGTATTGAAAGAAAAATATTTAAGAAGTTATCCAAATATCAGTGAAGGCGATACTGTAAAAATCTATACAAAAAGCGGTGGCAATTATAGCAGTTTCAAAGAGTCCCGTTCAAAATGGAGTGAGAAGACTTATGAAGTAAAAAGTGTTGAACGCGATATGCAACTTAATAAATATTATGTTCTTGAAGGATTACCTAAACGTTATTTACGTCATGAATTATTGTTAATTAATAAATAAATGGTAAAAAACTACTTAAAGAAAAAACGCCCTAGAATAGTAGGGAAAATGACCATATTTGATTATAGCAAGTGCCAACAGTGTAAGCATATGCGAAAACATCATAACAAGGAAACATTAAATAAAATATTACCAGAAGAAATAGGAAGTATTATACAGTCTTTTAACTGTTGTGATAGTTGTAATCGTCTTATCAACTTAGAAGATGATTACCCATTTGATATACATGATAAAGGTTTACTAACAAATTTTGAAAAGCAACTTTATATATTAAAAGAAAGAGACAATTTTGATGTATATTTCGTTTATGATGATAGAGAAACGAAAAAACAAAAGTTAGTAAATATGTTTATGAAAAGTGATAACCCTTATAAGAAAGTAATTATATCTTTTATTAAGAACAGACGAACAAGGTTTTTTGATAAGTTTGATTTGATACTATCTTTTCTTCATAATAAGGAAACAATGAAACATGTTACTAGACGTGAAAATATTTTAATATTACATTATGACTATTACAGGAAATCATACCCGGATAAACTATTGTTTAAAAACATTATGTATGAGTTTCTTGTTAATTTTATAGGTAATGATATTAAGTATTTAAATCTTGATGAACTGCAAAAACATTTAAATGACATATTTGATAAAGAAGAAGATGAAAATTAAAGCATTAATAATAATATTAATATAAAATATTATTATAAATGTAGACAAAAGCCACCACAGAAACCTAGACATAATATTATACATAATACCCTGACTTAAACCGACTAAGGAAGGAAACTTATGCCTAAGATTATGATGTAAGATAGCATAAAGTATTGGGATAGGGTAAGAGATAAAACTTAGACAAAACCTTATGATAATAAACCATCATAAGTTGTATGTAATAATAATAATTCAAAAGTTACCCCAAAACTACATAAAGATTTTCTATAAGGATACAACAAAAACGATAACGAATGAGATAGACAAGTTTAAAAACAGTATAGGGGCCTATATAGGGGGTGGGGGGGGAACCCTAGAAACAACCTTTTCCTTATTTTTTCCCCCGCCCCCCCCCCCGAGCACACCCCCTTTAAAGTCTAGCGGCGTTTCGCAAGGGAGGGAAGAGAGAGAGAAAGAGGGAGAGAGAGAGGGGAGGACAGAGGGTGCCGACCTAGCAGCCTTTCTAGCCTTCGTGCGAGTGCGTTTTCGGCGGCTTAGCACGCCCTGCGCTCAAGGATGACTGCTAGCGGACCCCGGTGCGTGATCCTCTGGGGCCTCGTCATCTTCCGAGTTAGCGAGCGATCCTTCGCTAGCGTCCCCTTCGGAGATAGCCCCCTGGTTCGGCCAGCATAGCTTGCACACATGTGTGTACTCGTGCGGCTCCGGAACCGAATCAAAAACCCTAGCGTTGCGGAAAGCACGCCGCTTCCCCATCCAGCAACCTGTAGCGCCCGCTTGTGCAGGCGGAAAATGGCACCTGGGACCTCTACGATTACATAGCTGCCCTGGCTGCGGTCGGGAACCCTGGCCTGCTTCTTAGCGGGCCGTTCCACGACCTCTGCAGAGGCCTCGGAGCTACTCCCGGCCACTAGCGGTTCCGCGGGCTCGTCCGGTCCCTCGGGAACCTCTAGCTCTTCCGCCTCGGTCGGGACTCCTAGCAGGCCCTCCATCCAGATCTTCCGCAGCCTCGCCGCCATGTGGATAGCCTGGCTGTGGGTTAGCTTGGCCCTCTCTTCCAGCCAGGGCTCGAGGTCCGCGGCGATTTCACGCTCGTCGAGCGCCTCGTAGCGGTCGTCCCCCCTAGCTGTCTTAGCGAAGAGAGCTTGGAGACGGGACACCCTACCCGCATAGGATCTAGCGTACACGTCGGACCCCTCGGGTTTCCAACGCCCTAGCAGATCCTTGTCTTGCGGGGGGATCTCCTTTAGCGCCAAACCTGTTGGTAGCACCGAGCGCTCACTGTGCTCCGTCCAATAGCCCTGGACCTCCCGTGGGTAGCCCATGATAGCCAGCAGCCCCGCGGTTGCCACCATAGCGTCCGCATAGGTAGCCATCTTCTTCTCCAGTTGCCCCGCCCGGCCCAGCCGCGGCATGAGGTAATCCCGGGCGTAGTTAGCGTGGGCCTTGAGGAGATCGAAGCCGGTCACCAGCCAGCTCTTAGCGACCAGAAAGGCGTGCTCGGACACCACGACCGGTAGCTCCTTGACCCTTCTCGTAGCGCCGGAAGTCTTGGTCTTCCGGAGGATGGTGGTGAGTCGCCCCTCCACCATCACTAGCTCGGCCGGCAGGATAGCCTGAAGGTCCGACCATCTTAGCGTGGCCCAGACCTTGACCAACTTAGCCCAGGCCCAGATCCGCCAGCCTGCGGCCAGGGCGGGGTTGATGACCACGAGCTCTAGCTGCACCAGCATGTAGACGGGATAGCGGGGCGCTCTCTTGATCAAGGGGGAGCTGCTCCACAATGCTGTCCTTAGCGGCCCAGACCAGGCGACCAAAGGTGGTCCTTAGCTCCACCGGGAAATCGGCCACCTTCTCCATCCAGGAGATAGCCTTGAGAATAGCTTCTGGGACCGAACGGCCGCAGGGTTCATCACTCCTAGCGAGGAGGTAATCCACCAGGTCCGCGGCGGTGCCCGGGGGCGGCCTGAGCTTAGCTGCGTGGAGCCATTGGCGCCACTGCCTGTAGTAGCTCAGGTAGCGCTTCAAAGTCGACGCCCGGGTCTTCCCCGGAAGCAACATAGCTGCCCTCGCGGGGTCCAGACTCCCGTGCAGCTTAGCGAGAACCGGGGCATGCATCTCTAGCAGCTCTTCACGGAGCTTCCTTGCCCAAACCTCTAGCAGTCGCTCCTCTCTAGCCGCACTGATCGTGCTGGGCTGTAGCGTCTTCCGATTCCGCTCCGGGGAGGTCTTAGCGGCGCAGGTGGCTGATGCACCGCGTCTTCGACCTCTTCCCTTGGAGCAGGTAGCGGTGGCATCCGGGCTCTCCAGGTGATATCGTCCTGGAAGTAGCCGTGCACCCTCTGATAGACAGTAGCTTCCTGCCGCGCTTCTTGCAGCCAACATGCAGTAGACACCATCCCATAGCCACGGCTGGTATGGAATACCTAGCTCTCGAGCTAGCTGCTTGGCGAAATCCTCCGCGTCGTCCAGATCCACCACTGCTAGCTCCAAGACGCCGGTAGGCCCTGTCTAGCGTGCGCCTACGTTCCTGCTGGACCGTAGCCTGCGCCTCTAGCTCTGCCTCCATCTCCCAGCCCTCGAAGAGCACTCCCGTCTCTTCGGGCTGTGGGTCGCTAGCTGGGGTCTGCGGGACCCACGAGGGTACCTCCCCGGAAGGAGCCCCCGCAGTATCGTCCCCCCCTAGCGTGGGAACCTCGGTAGGACACGAAGCACTTAGCGGGGGCGGGGAATCCCCAACCACAGTGGCGCAGTCGACGGCCGTAGCGGCTGCGCCATCTGGCGTGGTCGGCGCCAGGGTAGCGTCGCTGTCCGACATGGCAGCGCACCCAAAGCAGGGCTAATTAGCCCTGTTCCCCTTCCTACCCCCACTCGAAATTTGCCCCCCAATAGCTGGGGGCCTTTCAGCACAATGGCCACGGAGTAGCACTGCTTCACCGGCCATGTGCAGACACTCTAGCAAACAGACAAGCTTCGTTCTGTTTAGCTTCAGAGGAAAACCCCTTCGACGTTTTCTAGCGAAACACCTTCGATGTTTCCCAAAGGGATACTGGCGCTAGCATACACTGTCGTACCTCGTCCCTCGGCACGAGTGCATGACAAAAACCTTGCAACCAAATGGCCATCACTTTGTCCACATGCGGAATGAATTGAAGCACAAACGACATGAACTTGCCAACCTCTGTAATAAGAACATGAGCTGACCGAATCTCCTTTACGGAGAGTTGCTTGGAAGCAAGGCTGTGTGCAATTCAGACAACTTTGAAAAGCTGCCGCTGCAATGCACGTAGAGAGACTCTTGATGCCCATCCTAGATGCAAAAGTCGCCGAGATCCCGAATTTGACTGCAAGTTCTTGCAGTTTGGCTTTCTCCTTGCCTCCATAGTTGATCTGCACAAGCTTGGAGACAGACACAATGTGCTCTTGAAATTCGGCAAAACGCTTGCCTAGGGGTCGTTTGAAGCTCTGGATCCACTTGTCGACGTCCCCCTCTCCTGATCCCTTTAGTCGGGCTTTGTGATCGTTCAGGGCTTCGGCAGGAACACTGTCGATCTTACGCTTGAGGTCACTCTCCCAAGTCTTCGGTGGTGTCCCGGATTGTAGACACGGAGCACTAGATTGCGAGGCAACCGGGAGCTGTGTTTTCAAAGCGGGTTTCGTGGGGGTAACGGGAAGTCCTGCGGCTTGTAACTGTTCACGACGGCGATTGAGCTCTTCCGAAACTTGAAGAAACTTCTGAGATTGGTCGACGCCTGCAGGCACCGGCATGTTGTCAAACATGAGCTGAACGATCTTGTCAACCAGCGGCTGAAACAGAGCTGCACAATCCGTGTTCTTGTTGGGAATGATTGTAGATGGATTAGCGGCCTGAAAGAGTTGCGTAGCAACTGCATCGATGTCAACTTTGCGATCTCGAAGGTTCTTCGTCACTTGCGACATGAACACTGCTTCAGCAACCGTAGCAACTGGCACAACACTGAAAAACTTGCCATGACTCAATGCTCGAAGACGCCAATCTGAAACTCCATGAAACAGGAATTCCTGAACAGGAATGCTGAGTGGATCTTTTCCTGCGATCCCTTTCTTTCGCGACCACGGGGTGGCTTCGATGGACTTACGAAAGGACAACCCATGAAGCACCGTTGAGTCATAATGATCACGATCTGACGCCCATCCATTCGGTAGTGCAGGAACAAGACCAGGACCTTGATGAAGTGGCATGGGAGTAGACGGCGATGATGAAGGTGCCGAAGAAAGTGGAGGCGGAGGTAGGGGAGGTGGCTGACTAGCAGGGGCAGAATTGGAGAGGTTGGGATCAGTCCAACTTCCCGAGCTATACGGCTGATAGCGATGCTGACCCCACGATTGTTGGGACCTCCCGTACCCTGTGTTGGTGTCCCACTGACCATTCCATGCCATGGTTTCAGAACTATCGACAAATCTGAGTGCACGGGATCGCTAACGACACTTCGAATC